>JAXIVJ010006719.1:0-65072 GCA_036785665.1 Chirona hameri | reverse complement strand
CTACACTGACGGGCTGACCGTGCCGTCTGTACAGGGCGGTGTCCTCCTTCAGTGTACTGCTGTGGATCTCTCTACACAGATGAGCTGACCGTGCCGTCTGTACAGGGCGGTGTCCTCCTTCAGTGTACTGCTGTGGACCTCTCTACACAGACGGGCTGACCGTGCCGTCTGTACAGGGCGGTGTCGTCATTCAGTGTACTGCTGTGGACCTCTCTACACAGACGGGTTGACCATGCCGTCTGTACAGGGCGGTGTCCTCCTTCAGTGTACTGCTGTGGACCTCTCTACACAGACGGGCTGACCGTGCCGTTACAGGGTGGTGTCGTCCTTCAGTGTACTGCTGTGGACCTCTCTACACAGACGGGCTGACCGTGCCGTCTGTACAGGGCGGTGTCGTCCTTCAGTGTAATGCTGTGGACCTCTCTACACAGACGGGCTGACCGTTCGGTCTGTACAGGGCGGTGTCGTCCTTCAGTGGGGCTGCTGTGGACATCACTACACAGACGGGCTGACCGTGCCGTCTGTACAGGGCGGTGTCGTCCTTCACAGTCCTGCTGTGGACCTCTCTACACAGACGGGCTGACCGTGCCGTCTGTACAGGGCGGTGTCGTCCTTCAGTGTCCTGCTGTGGACCTCTCTACACAGACGGGTTGACCGTGCCGTCTGTACAGGGCGGTGTCGTCCGTCTGTGTGCTGCTGTAGACCTCTCTACACTGACGGGCTGACCGTGCCGTCTGTACAGGGCGGAGTCCTCCTTCAGTAGGGCCGCTGTGGACCTCTCTACACAGACGGGCTTACCGTCCCGTCTGTACAGGGCGGTGTCGTCCTTCAGTGGGGCCACTGTGGATCTCTCTACACAGACGGGCTGACCGTTCCGTCTGTACAGGGCGGTGTCGTCCTTCAGTGTACTGCTGTGGACCTCTCTCCACAGACGGGCTGACCGTGCCGTCTGTACAGGGCGGTGTCGTCCTTCAGTGTACTGCTGTGGACCTCTCTCCACAGACGGGCTGACCGTGCCGTCTGTACAGGGCGGTGTCGTCCTTCAGTGTACTGCTGTGGACCTCTCTACACAGACGGGTTCACCGTGCCGTCTGTACAGGGCGGTGTCGTCCGTCTGTGTGCTGCTGTAGACCTCTCTACACTGACGGGCTGACCGTGCCGTCTGTACAGGGCGGAGTCCTCCTTCAGTAGGGCTGCTGTGGACCTCTCTACACAGACGGGCTGGCCGTCCCGTCTGTACAGGGCGGTGTCGTCCTTCAGTGGGGCCACTGTGGATCTCTCTACACAGACGGGCTGACCGTCCCGTCTGTACAGGGCGGTGTCGTCCTTCAGTGTACTGCTGTGGACCTCTCTACACAGACGGGCTGACCGTGCCGTCTGTACAGGGCGGTGTCCTCCTTCAGTGTACTGCTGTGGACCTCTCTCCACAGACGGGCTGACCGTGCCGTCTGTACAGGGCGGTGTCGTCCTTCACAGTGCTGCTGTGGACCTCTCTACACAGACGGGCTGACCGTGCCGTCTGTACAGGGCGGTGTCCTCCTTCAGTGTACTGCTGTATACCTCTCTACACAGACGGGCTGACCGTGCCGTCTGCACAGGGCGGTGTCGTCCTTCAGTGGGGCCGCTGTGGATCTCTCTACACAGACGGGCTGACCGTGCCGTCTGTGCAGGGTGGTGTCGTCCTTCAGTGTACTGCTGTGGACCTCTCGACACAGACGGGCTGACCGTGTCGTCTGTACAGGGCGGTGTCGTCCCTCAGTGTACTGCTGTGGACCTTTCTTCACAGACGGGCTGACCGTGCCGTCTGTACAGGGCGGTGCCGTCATTCAGTGTACTGCTGTGGGCACCTATCCACAGACGGGCTGACCGTGCCGTCTGTACAGGGCGGTGTCGTCCTTCACAGTGCTGCTGTGGACCTCTCTACACAGACGGGCTGACCGTGCCGTCTGTACATGGCGGTGTCGTCCTTCAGTGTACTGCTGTGGGCCTCTCTCCACAGACGGGCTGACCGTACCGTCTGTACAGGGCGGTGTCGTCCTTCAGTGGGGCCACTGTGGACCTCTCTGCACAGACGGGCTGACCGTGCCGTCTGTACAGGGCGGTGTCCTCATTCAGTGTACTGCTGTGGATCTCTCTACACAGACGGGCTGACCGTGCCGTCTGTACAGGGCGGTGTCCTCCTTCAGTGGGGCTGCTGTGGACCTCTCTACACAGACGGGCTGACCGTGCCGTCTGTACAGGGCGGTGTCCTCCTTCAGTGTACTGCTGTGGACCTCTCTACACAGACGGCCTGACCGTGCCGTCTGTTCAGGGCGGTGTCGTCCTTCAGTGTACTGCTGTGGACCTCTCTACACTGACGGGCTGACCGTGCCGTCTGTACAGGGCGGTGTCGTCCTTCAGTGTACTGCTTTGGACCTCTATACACAGACTGGCTAACCGTGCCGTCTGTACAGGGCGGTGTCCTCCTTCAGTGTACTGCTGTGGATCTCTCTACACAGACGGGCTGACCATGCCGTCTGTACAGGGCGGTTTCCTCCTTCAGTGGGGCCGCTGTAGACTTCTCTACACTGACGGGCTGACCGTGCCGTCTGTACAGGGCGGTGTCCTCCTTCAGTGTACTGCTGTGGATCTCTCTACACAGATGAGCTGACCGTGCCGTCTGTACAGGGCGGTGTCCTCCTTCAGTGTACTGCTGTGGACCTCTTTACACAGACGGGCTAACCGTGCCGTCTGTACAGGGCGGTGTCGTCATTCAGTGTACTGCTGTGGACCTCTCTACACAGACGGGTTGACCATGCCGTCTGTACAGGGCGGTGTCCTCCTTCAGTGTACTGCTGTGGACCTCTCTACACAGACGGGCTGACCGTGCCGTTACAGGGCGGTGTCGTCCTTCAGTGTACTGCTGTGGACCTCTCTACACAGACGGGCTGACCGTGCCGTCTGTACAGGGCGGTGTCGTCCTTCAGTGTAATGCTGTGGACCTCTCTACACAGACGGGCTGACCGTTCGGTCTGTACAGGGCGGTGTCGTCCTTCAGTGGGGCTGCTGTGGACATCACTACACAGACGGGCTGACAGTGCCGTCTGTACAGGGCGGTGTCGTCCTTCACAGTGCTGCTTTGGACCTCTCTACACAGACGGGCTGACCGTGCCGTCTGTACAGGGCGGTGTCCTCCTTCAGTGTACTGCTGTGGACCTCTCTCCACAGACGGGCTGACCGTGCCGTCTGTACAGGGCGGTGTCGTCCTTCAGTGTACTGCTGTGGACCTCTCTACACAGACGGGTTCACCGTGCCGTCTGTACAGGGCGGTGCCGTCCGTCTGTGTGCTGCTGTAGACCTCTCTACACTGACGGGCTGACCGTGCCGTCTGTACAGGGCGGAGTCCTCCTTCAGTAGGGCCGCTGTGGACCTCTCTACACAGACAGGCTGACCGTCCCGTCTGTACAGGGCGGTGTCGTCCTTCAGTGGGGCCACTGTGGATCTCTCTACACAGACGGGCTGACCGTGCCGTCTGTACAGGGCGGTGTCGTCCTTCAGTGTACTGCTGTGGACCTCTCTACACAGACGGGCTGACCGTGCCGTCTGTACAGGGCGGTGTCCTCCTTCAGTGTACTGCTGTGGACCTCTCTCCACAGACGGGCTGACCGTGCCGTCTGTACAGGGCGGTGTCGTCCTTCACAGTGCTGCTGTGGACCTCTCTACACAGACGGGCTGACCGTGCCGTCTGTACAGGGCGGTGTCGTCCTTCAGTGTACTGCTGTATACCTCTATACACAGACGGGCTGACCGTGCCGTCTGCACAGGGCGGTGTCGTCCTTCAGTGGGGCCGCTGTGGATCTCTCTACACAGACGGGCTGACCGTGCCGTCTGTGCAGGGTGGTGTCGTCCTTCAGTGTACTACTGTGGACCTCTCGACACAGACGGGCTGACCGTATCGTCTGTACAGGGCGGTGTCGTCCCTCAGTGTACTGCTGTGGACCTTTCTTCAAAGACGGGCTGACCGTGCCGTCTGTACAGGGCGGTGCCGTCATTCAGTGTACTGCTGTGGGCACCTATCCACAGACGGGCTGACCGTGCCGTCTGTACAGGGCGGTGTCGTCCTTCACAGTGCTGCTGTGGACCTCTCTACACAGACGGGCTGACCGTGCCGTCTGTACATGGCGGTGTCGTCCTTCAGTGTACTGCTGTGGGCCTCTCTCCACAGACGTGCTGACCGTGCCGTCTGTACAGGGCGGTGTCGTCCTTCAGTGGGGCCACTGTGGACCTCTCTGCACAGACGGGCTGACCGTGCCGTCTGTACAGGGCGGTGTCCTCATTCAGTGTACTGCTGTGGATCTCTCTACACAGACGGGCTGACCGTGCCGTCTGTACAGGGCGGTGTCCTCCTTCAGTGGGGCTGCTGTGGACCTCTCTACACAGACGGGCTGACCGTGCCGTCTGTACAGGGCGGTGTCCTCCTTCAGTGTACTGCTGTGGACCTCTCTACACAGACGGCCTGACCGTGCCGTCTGTTCAGGGCGGTGTCGTCCTTCAGTGTACTGCTGTGGACCTCTCTACACTGACGGGCTGACCGTGCCGTCTGTACAGGGCGGTGTCGTCCTTCAGTGTACTGCTGTGGGCCTCTCTCCACAGACGGGCTGACCGTGCCGTCTGTACAGGGCGGTGTCGTCCTTCACAGTGCTGCTGTGGACCTCTCTACACAGACGGGCTGACCGTGCCGTCTGTACAGGGCGGTTTCGTCCTTCAGCGTGCTGCTGTGGACCTCTCTACACAGACGGGCTGACCGTGCCGTCTGTACAGGGCGGTGTCCTCCTTCAGTGTACTGCTGTGGACCTCTCTACACAGACGTGCTGACCGTGCCGTCTGTACAGGGCGGTGTCGTTCTTCAGTGGGGCCGCTGCTCTACTTTTGCTGTGGGCCGACCTCCTCACGACAGGGGAGAGAGAGGAGGAGAGGAGAGGGGTAGGGAGGGGAGGGGGAAGGGCGTGTCGTATGCAGCCCGTGATGCAGCTGACCGATATCAGAAGCCGGGTGGGGCGCGGCGTTAGCGTCTATGGTGCTGAAGACACTGGTCTGCTCCAACTAGCTGGTGGTGCACGTGATATCGGGAAAACACATAAGAACTCTCAAAATTAATGTTCAGAAGCAGGAAATGGTAATCAATATCAAAGCGGTCACCGGTAAGTACGTCCAACTGTACATTTTATTACAAACAAATGCAATAATTTGCATCATATAACATATTCAGTTGGACTGCGGTCTTCAATCAAATGTTATACTGTGCCGCAACGCATTGGTAGTTGCGGTACAGTCTACATATTCCCCTGGGAACAACAAATAATAAATCAGACAGCTGGAGAGCGCAACGTGATGTTAGACGCATAAGAACACATGGTTGAGTGCGCCGCATGTCACACAATATTACGGTGTCGCCTACATACTTTCCAAGGTGCGTTAGATTGAAAACCTCTACCCCTCTGTGATTCAATTAAAACGCCACGAGCCGGAGACTATTTAGCACACACATCGGTAACACCAAACCTTGGAGACTCCAATAGCGCACACAGAAGTAACACCAAACTAGGGAGACTCCAATAACGCACACACCAGGAACACCAAACCCTGGAGACTCCTGGGCCTAATCTTACCAAGTGCCGTGATCGCCCTCAATCTTACTAACGCTGTAGTACGGCATATTGGTGCGCTGGCCAACAAGACTTTGGAAACCCGGGATCGAACCGGTGACATATCGATCTTCAATCTAGCGTCCTCCCGACTAAAATATTTCGACAATGAGCTCGGACAGACCAAACGCCGTGGTTCGCTGAGTGCGGCATTCTGAACACTCCATTCACGGCATGCCGTACTTAAGCACTCACGGCATTTGGTAAGATTTGGGCCAGTATTGGACATAGACTGCTATAGCGTAAACAACACTAACACCGCAAAACCCCGGAGACTGCAGCAGCGTATATAGCAGTAACACCAACTAATAGAGACTGAAGTAGTGCACACAACACTAACACCACGAACTGGAGACTACAGTATCGCACACAACACTAACACCGCCAATTATCGGAGACTGCAGTAGCGCACACAGCATTAACAGCAAGTAAATGAGACTGCAGTAGCATACACAAGCAGTAACACCAAGTGCTGGACACTGCAGTAGCGTACACAACACTAACTGAGCCGAAGCTTGGAGACCGTTTTAGCGCACAAAACAGTAACACAAAATGCTGGAGACTGCAGTAGGGTACACAACAGTAGAACAAAACGATGGATACTGCAATAGCGTACACAACACTAACACCTTCAAGCTTTGGAGACTGCAGTAGCGCACACAGCAGTAACACCGCTCTTTGGAGACTACAGAAGCATACAACAATAACACCTTGAAAGCTCGGATGCTGCATTGTCGCACACGACAGTAAGGCCCGCCCCACACGAGTGCGTTTTTCATGCGTTGCGTTGCGTTGCGTTGCGTTGCGTTGCGTTGCGTTGCGTTGCGTTGCGTTAAGTTGCGTTGCGTCACATCTGAATCAGTGTTCGACACGAGGCTACCAAACTCCAGCCCGGACCGGTTCAGGTCCATGAACACCAAGCCAAGGCCTGGACCTGGCCCGGTCAAATGTATAATATTGAGGTCCAGGCCCTGCCTGGCCTGGTCAGGTTAAGCATACTCACACAAATTATAATCATTATCCTAACATATTTACTTGTATACTATATATGTCAGACAATGACACAAATTTGATGACAATTATTTTTGATCATCGAAAACAATCAGATTAACCCGCGAGTTACTGGGGCGGGGGGGCTATTTTTTGCCCCCTCACGTTATTTTACAATAATTTAAAAACGAACACCCGTATAGTCACCAATCTTGAAGTAACTTCTGTCACATCAATTCTACACATTTTGGCAAAATTATAAATATAAGGCTATGATAGGTCAACCCGGAATGACGTCAGAGTGACGTCATGTTCTTCGGTTTTTGTTGCAAAATAATGGTTTGCGGAAAACACCGTCAAAGGTACGATATTTGAGATAAACTAAATTCTATTAAATCAAATTACTGACAATAGACCACGCTATCAAACTGCTATCTCAGATTTTTTTTTAGTTTTTTTTTTATTCAAAATTTTGAGAAATCCGAAGTCATTTCTTTTTGTTTTTACAAAATTTTCAAGTAAAAATCAGAATTATCCAAAAACCGGAATATATGTGGTCGAGACCTATGCGGTGAATATGTATACCAAATTTAAAGCCAATATCTTTAAAAATTACCGAGTTATGACCTTCAAATGACAAAAATGGACCACTTCTCACAGCATTACTATGACAAAAAACGCATTTCCATTTTTGCTTTTTACTTCTATTTATATGGAACAGACAATGTTCTATGGTCATTTTTCGCGTTATATACGAAAAACAAACCCATAAATATGTGTTACAACGCCTAATGACCGTAATCTGCAGTTTGGCCTCGTGACCTCGGATGACCTTGAATTGACCCAAGGTCATAAACAGCTTAGAAAGGTACTAAGAAGTGTCAGACACACGAATCATACCGATTTATCAACGGCTTATGCGTTTAATATAGCAATTTTGCGCGACAATTCCATCCATAGAAACCTTTTGACACGGTCAAACATTTTGTACTTGACCTGACCTGTAACATCATCGGTAACCTCGAGGTCAACAATATTATGTTTCCCTCGATAAATTGCCCAGGGCTATCGAATGCTGTTTGAATTTTTACATTCGGTCCAGTAGTTCCGGAGATCAGAGGGGAGGGGGCAAAAAATAGTCCCCCCCCCCCCCAGTAAGTCGCGTTATGAAATATACCCCAGTAACTCGCCGGTTAATAGTGACACCATATTATATTTTAGAACACCTGACAAACAGAGCAATTTCCTTTAGGTATGTTTTGCCAGATATTGCAGTTCCTTAACCCTATTCCGGTCCGGCTTTTTACGCTTAATCTGTCCGGGAGGGGCCGATTCGGCCCATTCCTGAGATCTCGGCTCCTATGAAAGCTACAATAACACAATCTGATGGGTAGAAATGACTCACATGAAATAATTTTTTGTATATATTTCATGACCTTGGGTCCATATCTTTGAGGTTAAACGAGGTAAAATGTACCGAAATGTCAATGATAAATTTTGGTAAATAGCTTTTTACCTATGAAAGATAGAACAATAATGTTGCCACTATCGTGTTTCACTCGTTAAGACGCATCAATTTATATCAAGTTTGAAATAGTAGCATTTTTCACGAAGGATTTTGCGTTTGAGGCGATTGGGGCGTTTAGGGGCGTTGAAGGGGATTGGGGCGATTTGAGCGAATGAGGCGTTTGGGGTAAATGGGTCTATAGAACGTAAGAACGCTGCTTTTACAGATGATTTTTGGTATCAATCGTAACTTTATGAATTAATGCATTTTTCTCGAAATTACTTTTTAATGAATTATTTTTAACACCGTAGTTTACTTGAAATTAACAGGCGCCGCCGCCCGGTCACCATGACGACGGCAAGGCCGTTCGCCTGAAGTCACGTTGCACACATGACTCCGGCGCCGGCCGGCTGGTCACCATGGCGACCAGCCGGCCGGTCGCCTGACGTCACGTTGCGCATGTGCAGAGCCGTGGTCTGCGCCCAGCAATGGCGTCTGTTCGATCTAGTGCAGCCATTGTTTAGTTTTCAGTACCAGTGGCTGCAGAAAGCCCGCATGTTTCATGGGTTTATCATTGCCTTTTCTGAGGTCTTTTCAGCTTTGAGTGAGATTCATCAATTAATAAATAAATCCAATAAAAACAATTGTTTTGATTCGAAATGCGTAATGATTGTTCTGGTTTTCGGAAACCAACGAAGTTACCGCTCTAAATTGGACGATCGCAGCGGGACGGAGCGACGTTGAATTAATGTCTGTGTATGCTTTTGACAATTTATTGCGTTTTTCATCATAATGTTATATTTATTTGCCATTAATATCTTCAGTTTTTCCCTAACTAACTCAATTGCGTATTTTATTTACCAAAGCTGATTATCTAGTATACTTTTGAGCCTCTTTTGGGGCGTTTTCGGTATGTTTTGTAGAAATAACTAACACAACCCAAAATTGCCAGATTTGCTGATGAATGTGAATATTCAAAGCAAACTAACGGTAAATATTGCATTGTAAGAGCAAATACTTTTACATGCATTCATAAAATTGTGATTGATACCAAAAATCACCGGAAAAAGTCGTGTTCTTACAAGCCATATACCCATTTACCCCAGACGCCCCAAACGCCCCAATCGCCCCAAACACCCAATACGGCCCTTTCGCCCCAAACGCAAAATGCTTCGTGAAAACGGCTAGTAAGATCAATTTGCAAATTTCACCTTAGATCAAGGTCAAGGTCAAAGCCAAGGTAGCCAAAGTGGGTCACGTTGCATCATAGAAGACGCGTTTTGACGAAACAAACACAATGGTACCATTTTCAGCTCTCTATCTATATCATGAAAAAAGTTATTGCCAAACATGTTTATAACCACGGATGATCTTGAGGTGACTGAGGGAATGTTGACTGGAGACTGTTTCAAGGTCAGGGCTACTTTTCCATTAATTCCATCAAAAACAATTCGCAGCGACAAGCACTCCGCTTGTCACTGCGTTTCGTAGTTATTGAGATATTAGCGGAAGCGTAAATCAGCCCTTCGTGGTCAGCACGAACTTCCGGCAGTTTTCGGTTTATAACTGTATCAGTTATCATGATTTCGACTTAAATTTTTGATGAGTACATATCCTAGTATGTATCTCGAGAACCGGACAGGGATTTGTCGATTTTGTTTTAAACGGAAATTTGATAAACGTGTGAATATTTTTTCTTCTTCAAAATTGCGAAATATTGTAATGTTTTGTATAGCAAATCGGAGATAACCATCATATATCCCTTGCAATTGTCTACTAGTACCTCTTTTGGCTTGTATTTTGCAGAAAATATAAACCTATTTATTAAAAACGCCTGAACATGCCTCCCAAAAAGTGATCCTGGGGTTAAAATTGGGAAATGTAAACACTGGCAATGTTTCGTTAGAAATTGCATGTTATTAATACCAGTAAACGCCTTTTTGGGCGATGTGTGAGCGATCGTGATCTGGTAAAGCTAAAACAGATTTGAAATATGAAACGGTAAGGGAGCATACTTGGTAGCAACACCGTCATTTTAGTCCTCTAGAAAATTTCCATGCCGCAATGCATGCCAATAAACAAATTAAGTTGCCTTAAATTGTTCATGATCTCCTTTCCAAATCCGCCAAAAGGGAGTGCGTCCTGAGCGCTGCATGATTCAGCGTATACATCAATGCTTAGGGTGGGGGGGGGGGGGCTTGACAGGCCCCCACCTGTTAACTTCCAAACCAAGCAACTTAGAGCAATGCGGTAAGAACCAGCATATTGCCTGTCATGAGAGGAATCTAACACTATGCGATTTTTAGGTTTCAGGTGAATGGATGACCTTTCAGGGCAAGTGAATGACCACCGTTTAATCGCGTCCAGAACAGCGATTTTGCTCTTCAGAAAACCTCAAAATTAGAAATTGATCAATGCAAATAAAAAGGCATGTCCCTAGACCAGTTTTGGCTCAGAGATACCGAAAATGTGATTATTTGTTCGTATCTTGTCAAAAAAAGTCAAAAAAAGGTATTTTTGAAAATGACGTCATTAGTTTCTTACACTTAGGGAGCCATGAATCAGTCAGAAATAAAGATATTGCTTTTAAATTTGGTATGAGTATTGTCCATGCTTAGTTCTCTCGCATATATCCCGGGTTTTCTAAAATCTTTGAAAATTTTGATTTTGTGGGGATTTTTTTTTTAAAATCAGTTACTTTTTATAATTTTAGTGTTCAAAAACCCAAAATTGTGAAAATCTAAGATATCCATTTGAAAGAAAATGACATTTCGTATCTTTGGTGAATTGCGTTTACAATTTGCTTTAAAACTCTATTTTCTACGATTTTTCAAATATTTCTAATTTTTATCAACATGACGTCATCAAAACGTCATTATTTCCAAAATTCCTCAACCAATTTATAAAGAAAAATCAACAAGATGCAACGCATGTGTAAAAAGTTATTCAAGAAAAACCTTAGGGGGCCTGTCAGGCCCCCTAGGTAGGGCGAGGGTTAAGACCCAATCTTAATCGGAACAGTGGTTGCCAAGTTATTACCTTCCGAAAAGCGTCTGTATGGCCGGGTCGGGCCGGGTCGGGGCAGATCGGGCCGGGTCGTGCCGGGTCAAATGTAAATGAATCTAGTAAGTTGACGAGAAACCTCAAGGGCGCTTCGCGCCCGCTCAGTAATACATACTAAGTTGAAATTGACAAAAGAAACAAAGGCAAGCAAGTCATGATGATTGTGGCTTAACCCGCGCGGCGCTGGGGTCCCCATCCGAACGTGCGGCGCTGGGGGGTAAATTTTACCCCCCCCCCCTCGTATCTTCCGAACCAATAACCGCAACGAGATGCGCAAGGCGGGGATCGAAAGCTCTCACGGAGAAGAATCTAACGCATGCCCGAAAATATTAACATAAGGTCACATGTCAGGTCACGGTCAGGTCAAGAGTCAAAATGTAAGTATTTGTTTTTTCGGCTATACTTTCCATCCAAAGCCTTGTATTGCAACTATTATCTCACAAAGTGCTCCCAAATGTATAATGTATCTCCCGCATAAATAAAGGGAAATTTTAAGCAAAGGTCAAGGTCAAGGACAGGTCACAAAAGGTCACAGGTATACGAAAGCCATGCGACACATGTTGTATGGGTTATTTTACACGTATAATTAGATAGAAGCAGCCATTTTCACAGCTTGACACCATATAATCGCCCTCAGGTCAAGGTCACAATAAGGTCAACATTTGAAATTGATTAATCTAAATAAACATTGCATGTTTCTAGACTAGTTTTGTCTTCGAAATACAGTGGTGGCATTTATTTGTCTTTATCTGGTCAGTAAAAGCCAAAAAACGCAATTTTAAAAAATGACGTCATGAGTTACTTATTCTTAGAGAGCCATAAGTCAGTCAAAAATAAAGAAATTGCTTTGAAATTTGGTTTGAACATCGTTCATACTCAATTCTCTAATATATATTCCGGTTTTTTGAAAATCTTCAAACAAAAAACTGATGTGGAAATTCTTCCCCAAAAATCAGTTTTTTGCAATTTTGGGGGTCAAAAACCCAAAATTTTGAACATCTGAGATAGCCATCTTAAAGACAATGCTATTTGCTTTCTTTTGACGACTTTTATTTGCAATTTGCTTCAACATGCTATTTTCTACGGTTTTGCAAACATTTAACGTTTTTTCACCAAAAATGACATGACATGACGTCACTAAAACGTCATTATCTTCTCAAAATTCTCACGAATTAAAAAAAAAATTGTAACACAAGATGTAGAATTGATGTACCATAAGGTACCGAAAGTTTCATTTTGATATCTGTCATAGTTTTCAAGTTATGGAGAAATCCGGGAGGGGGTAAAATTTACCCCCCCAGCGCCAAGCGGGTTAACACGCGCCCTGGAGGGGGGGGCGAAATCCGCCCACCCCTCCGGTTTTTCGAGGATAGCGGAAAAACAGCGGCGCGCAGCGCCGCCGTTTTTTGTATACCTGTTTAGAAATGAACTTTCCGCATTATGTAAAAGTCTTGGCCGCGGGTCATCTCAGGTCAGGTCACCAGCCCAGGTCACGTGATGACCTCAACTCCAAAACGTTTGCTGTAGTACCACAGCTACAGTTTTACGCCGATCGGTTTCAATCTTGCAGGACTTCATAAGGTCATAGATACCAACAATTTGTTAATCTCGGATTTCTAATATCGGTGACCTAAGGTCAGGTCAATTTTGTGGCCGCCAACACTGTTTTATCAATAACTATCGACATAATGAAGATAGAGAAGAGAAAATGGTATCAATATGTTTGTCTCGTCGAGACACGTCTCCCAATATGCAACATGACCAACTTGGGTCATCACTTGACCTTGACCTGAGGTCAAATTTATCAGTTGATCTAACCCGATCACCATGAATATGATTCGAAGCGCCTTGACAAGAAACACGCGATGGCGTAAACATTATTGCTTTATCTGTATTAGGTAAAAGGTTATTTGCGAAAAACTGTTTTGAAAACAAAATCACCTTTTTGACATTCGATGACCTCTGGAGCCTAAACTATTGACCTGAGCTCAAATATGAGGCCACCTAGGTCGATGGCATGTTGCAATGACTTTCGATTGCTTTTTTCCGTTTGCTGCTAACTATCATAGTTCCCGAGATATTTGGGGTGTTCGAACCGAAGTCTTGAAAACTTGAAAATCTGACCCTTGATGACCTCTGGTGACCTCAATATTGACCTGAAGAAAAAAATAACGAAATACTTTCGAAAGAGCGCGTGTTAACCCGTGAGTTACGGGGGTATATTTCATAACGCAACCTACTGGGGGGCTAGGGGCTATCCCCCCCCCCCCCCTCGGATCTCCGGAACTAATGGACCGAATGTAAAAATTCAAACGGCATTCGATAGTCCTGGGAAATTTATCAAGGGAAACATAATATTGTTGACTTCGGGTCACCGATGACGTCACAAGTCAGGTCAAGTACAAAATGTTTGACTGTGTCAAAAGATCTCGATGGATGGAATTGTCACCCAAAATTGCGATATTAAACGCATAAGCTGTCGATAAATTGGTATGATTCGTATGTCTGCCACTTATAAGTACCTTTCTAAGCTGTTTAGGACCTTGGATCAGGTCAAGGTCATCTGAGGTCACGAGGTCAAACTGCAGATTACGGTCATTAGGCGTTGAAATACATGTTTATGGGTTTGTTTATCGTCTAGAACAAGAAAAATGACCTTAGAACCTTGTTTGTTCCATATAAATAGAAGTAAAAAGCAAAAATGGAAATGCGTTTTTTATGCATAGTAATGCTGTGAGAGGTGGTCGATTTGTGTCATCTAAAGGTCATAACTCAGTCATTTTTGAACATTTTCGACTTTAAATTTGGTACACATATTCACCGCACATGTCTCGATCCCATGTATTCCAGTTTTTTTATAAATTGACAATTTTGTAAAAGAAAAAAATGTATTTGGATTTCTCAAAATTTTGAATAAAAAAACTCTAAAAAATCCGAGATAGCAGTTTGATAGCCAAGTCCATTGTCAGTAATTTGATCTACGACAATCGAGTTTTGTCAAACATCGTACCTTTGACAGCGTTTTCCGAAAACCATTAGTTTGCATCAAAAACCGAAGAACACGACGTCACTCTAACGTCATTCCCGGTTGACCTATTATATCCTCATATCGTTCCTTTTACCAACAGGTGTCAAATTTATGTGCCAGAAGGTACTGCAAGTTTGATGACGATGCCGGTGTTCGTTTAGGAGTTTTTGCAAAATAAGGGAGGGGGGGCAAAAAATAGCCCCCCAGTAAGCCGGGGGTTAACCCTTGCCATGGAAGGGCAAAATCACTACGTGTTCGGGTAGGGGAGGTTGGTACACCCCCCCCCCCCCTTAGAGTTTAGCCACTAATTTAGCTAGAGATTCAAGACAAAGACGAGCGTGTTGCTTGTGACGAGAGGAAGCCGCTGATATCCGATGCTAAGGTATTGGGTTATTAGGTGACCTCTGTGGTCATGTCAATGACACAAAAGTCATCGAAGTTGTAAATGCGTATACATTGAATTTTTTAGAGCAAGAATTGTGAATTAGCATATCATAATGCTTAATGGGTGCCAAATTCGTAATCAGCGTCACAAAATGTCCTAAAAACTGACAAATTCCAACAAGGTCATGTCAAGTCATCTGAGGTCAGTGACCTCGGTTGACCTGTGGAAGCGCATGACCCCAGTGTAACATATAATTATGTAAAATGGATCCCAAATTTGAAATCAGCGGCACAAAATGTCCCAGATTCCACGAGAAGCCCCAAAAATTAATCTAAGGTCAGCGGAGGTCAATGACCTCAGTTGACCTCTGAAAAGGTCAATCGAGGTCACAATCTCAGTGGAAACCACAACTGTCACCTGGAACACCTGTACATATGCTCATGAACAACAAACAATCGGAAACTGCACAAGTTACAAGCATCGATACTGCGGGACGCCAGTGGCGCCTGACATGACCTTGAGAAACATGTTATAGGTCACGGTTCATATAGGTTATAAATTTAACGTTTTCAGAGCATGTGGTAAATTTGTCATAAGTAGGGGACAGAAATTTGCAGCAAAATCAGTTGGAAAATACAAGAGTTATTCCAGAAAAACCGAGGGGGTAGCATCTACCCCCCTACCCGGACGAGGGTTAAAACGAACCGACTGCTGTGGTCATTTGGCGCCCAGGCTCCATTGGCAAGCATGTGAAAATCAAGGACAGATGATTTAATCCATGCTGAGGTAAGATAAATGAGGTAAAATGCATTTAACATAAGACCATTGCAAGTCACAGACACCGTGAAAGTACGGCGGGCACCGCAGCACAGCTCTTCTACACACTCACGGCGGGCACCGCACCACCCCTCTTCTATCACTGGCACAAGGTCGGCTCCTCCGACCGTCAGACGTCAGGTGTCCAGTGCGCATGCGCCAACAGCAGAGACCGTGTATATAAGGTGAACGTCTGCGGCAGAAGTCAGAGTCAAACAGTTTCAGCACCTCTCCTCACCTCCCTCTTCTGACGTCATGGCGATGAAACTGGTAAGTACTCGGATTTTTGTTTTAAATAACTTCTTTGTAACTTCGCTGTCACAAATATTGTTTACATTAAAACGACATTAATTTAAAAAATCAGTTATATATTGATTCATTGACGTATAAATCCACTGAATTTAATGCAAATGAAAAAGATACAAGAAATAATCTGTGAATGAAAAGAAAGATGTCATATTTCACGC
This sequence comes from Chirona hameri, assembly GCA_036785665.1. NCBI lineage: Eukaryota > Metazoa > Arthropoda > Thecostraca > Balanomorpha > Balanidae > Chirona > Chirona hameri. The sequence continues at coordinate 49,132 of JAXIVJ010006719.1, read as the reverse complement.
TTCTTCAAGCGACAATATTTTTCGTCCGTGCACGTGCTGTTGTGACACAGTGCGCTCTGTTGTCCTCAGATCAGTATGTTGGCCTGTGTGGCTGTGGCCACGGCCAACCATCCGCCCCCGTATGGACATCCGGCTCCGCAATATGTGAGTACCATATAGTAGATTATACCATATAATATATAGTATCCATATCAGGTCTTTAAAATTAAAATAAAAAATAAATATTAGATATAAAATATAAATATAAAATATATATATAAATATTATATATAAAATATATTATATAAAATATTTAAAAAATAAAATTAAAAGTCTTTAAAATTCTTTAAAATTAGGTAAGATGTACCTAACTAAGTATTTTTTCGGCTGTTCGATTTGTTCTATAGCTCATCCTAATAGATGTATTATAGCTTATACTCATTCCACATTTCCAGACACATTGGCAAGTAGAGGAAACCTGAAAAGGAAATGTATTCATTTCAAACCTTTGGTATTAAAAACGCCCGAAACATGCCTCCCAAAAAGTAATCCTGGAGCCGCCTCTGAGGCAGATTTATGAGAAGAAGAAAAAACATTTAGTTTTTACTCATTTCGCAGTAAGGTGAAGCTGTTTGCTGCAGCATTATAGCATATAGTTAGATAGTTAGATATACATCAACTGATGTGATCCTTGCTAGTCCCAAGCAGTTTTTGTCATTTTTAGCGAATTTTGTATCACTCGTTTAGCGTTTATTTTTAGGATTCAGGCAGGGTTTCGTATTTTTCGTATATTCACATGATTTTATCATATGTATGTATGTTAAGCAGGTGAATGTCAATGTGTAATATCGTGTTTTTGTTTTAAACTTTGACTTCCTCCATCAATGGGTCATCCCGTCGGCGATCTTGAGAAATAAATAAAATAAAATAAAGTATTACTTTGTGTATATATTTTAGACCTAAAGCTAACGATCTTTCACTCCTAAGGTACGACAATTACAGGAAGTACGTTTTTATCTTATACTAGATTTTATGAAAACTCTTTGCCACTTTTAGACTTGACGAGTGATAAACTGTGACCAAATTGTTTGGATAATATATGCTAATGGTGTTTGTGTTCATCTTTATTAGGGCGGTTACCAGCAGCACTACTGCGACCCGACAGCGGCGCCGGCCTGCGCCGCCAACTCGACGCTCACCTATTGCCTCGAGGACGCCGAATACCCGTCCTATGAGATCAAGGGGGCCATCTCGCAGGACCACCTGTTCGCCAAGAAGTACGCCGACATCGGCACCCAGTCGGCCGACGAGCTAGTTGACGGCCTGACCGCCGAGCAGGAGGCGGCGTTCGACTACGCCTACTACACGGGCTCGTCCAAGGGCGACAGTCCGTACGACGTGACGCACTGGGCCGGCCCGGCCGGCTACATCTGCCCCAGCGACGTGGCCTACGCGCAGCCGCGCCGCGCCCAGAACGTGGCCGGCGAGTGGCGCGTCATCGTCAACGACGTGCACTACTACACGCAGACGGCGCGTCTCGAGACGTGCCTGCACCCGGACGCCGCGTGCCGCGCGCTGGCGCCCTGCTACCAGAGCAAGTGCACCCAGAAGTACATCTACCACCGCATGCTCTCGTTCGACCCTTGCGACGCGTACAAGGGCCTCTTCATCGACATCTACCGGCTGCCGTCCGCATGTAGCTGCCACGTGCCTACCCTCTGATTGGCTCACGTCGCGCGTGACGTCACTGAACCAAAGCTAGACACCACGGCGAGCGAGCACACCGGCCTGTGCAGCGCCCGGGCCGGCTGAAAACTACTCCCCCCAGAGACTGCCGCCGCGCCGCCCGCCGAGACATCGAGGCTGCTGTGTTGTGTGCGTGTGTGCTGGCTCTCCGGCTGAGTGTCGCAACTCTGTCTCTCCCTGTCCTCTCCTATGCTGAGAAAACAAAAACACAATACAAACAGCATAACAGATTACGACATTGTTTTCATAGGAAACAGGGTATAGCAGGAAGCACCTGAGGACAAAGTCGTTTCCATGATTGGGAAAGAATTTCGCATATATTGAATACCTTTTGACCTGAAATACTGACTGTTGATGCACGCTGTTGGCAGCACCATGCGAAATATTATAGAAGTCACGTGTCAAATGCAGGATATTTGAAAGCCACATTTCTTCATTTTATCAAACTCAGAGAAAAATAGGAATTCCCATTATCACTGATTTTATATGTTGTCATTATCAAAATACTTCACCCTCGCCCTACGGGGGGGGGGGCCTGCAGGCATCCTATGATGTTTTTCATAAATAACTATTTACACATGCATGGCATCTTTCTGATATTTTGAGTAGTTTAGTTTACAACAATTATACGTATGCTGGAATATTTTTTGATGACGTCATGTTGGTAAAAAAACGAGAAATATTGGAAAAATCATAGAAAACTGTGTTGTAAAGCAAATTGCAAACGAAAAGCTTTAAAGCTACAAAATGGCATTTTCTTTCAAATGGCAATTTGGGATTTAAAAAAAAAGAACCCTAAAATGGGGATTTAAAAAAAAAATCATCACAAAATCAAAATTTTCAAAGCTGTTAAAAATGAATATGTGTGAGAGAACAAGTATGGACAATACCTAAACCAAATGTCAAATCAATATCTGGAGTTTTGACAGGGTGATGGCTCCCTAAGTGTAAGAAACTCATGACCTCATTTAAACAAACGTTCTTTGACATTTTTTGACAAGCTACGAACAAACTTTTTTTGACAAGCCTTTTTCGTATTTTTAGCATACCAACTTTCAGTTCGGTCCCACCAAATATTATCAGGATCAGAGTTATTATTATGTTCAATGTGTCTGACAAATGGTCGAAAGATTGTCTAAAACATATTTGCCGTCATTGGACTTCATCAATAGACTGGTATGAAACAATAAAGAACGAAGTTTTACAACTAGGATATCACTTACAGCATCCTTTTTGCCACACTTCCTAAGCACGCCCCGGAGAAACATTGAACTTCCTATTCACGCACCGAATAGGCTTTGAACTTCCTAATCAAATACCAAATAGGCATTGCGGTACAGTCTACATATTTCCCGAGGGACAACAAATAATATATCAGACAGCTGGAGACCGCACCGTGGTGTTAGACGCATAAGAACACATGGTAGAGTGCGCCGCATGTCACACAGTATTACGGTGTCGCCTTCAGACTTTCCAAGGGGCGGTAGATAGCAAACCTCTGCCCTATTTTGATTAAAATAAAACACCACAGGCAGTTAGTATTAGCGCACACAACTGTACCACCAAACCCAGAGTATAGCAGTATTGGACACAACAATAGCACCAAACGCTGGAGACTGCAGAAGCGCCCACAAAACTAACACTGCGGAATATCAGAGACTGTAGTGGCGCACATAGCAGTACCACCAAATACTTGATACTCCAGAAGGGCTCACAACACTAACACCGTCAAACCTGGGAGATTGTATTAGTCTGAACAGGGCAGTGTCCTCCTTCAGTGTACTGCTGTAGACCTCTCTACACAGACGGGTTGACCGTGCCGTCTGTAGAGGGCGGTGTCGTCCTTCAGTTTACTGCTGTAGACCTCTCTACACAGACGGGCTGACCGTGCCGTCTGTACAGGGCGGTGTCGTCCTTCAGTGTACTGCTGTAGACCTATCTACACAGACGGGTTGACCGTGCCGTCTGTATAGGGCGGTGTCGTCCTTCAGTGTACTGCTATAGACCTATTTACACAGACGGGCTGACCGTGCCGTCTGTACAGGGCGTTGTCCTCCTTCAGTGTACTGCTGGGGACCTCTCTACACAGACGGGTTGACCGTGCCGTCTGTACAGGGCGGTTTCGTCCTTAAGTGTACTACTGTGAACCTCTCTACACAGACGGGCTGACCGTGCCGTCTGTACAGAGCGGTGTCGTCCTTCAGTGTACTGCTGTGAACCTCTCTCCACAGACGGGCTGACCGTGCCGTCTGTACAGGGCGGTGTCGTCCTTCAGTGTACTGCTGTGGACTTCTCTACACAGACGGACTGACCGTGCCGTCTGTACAGGGCGGTGTCCTCCTTCAGTGTACTGCTGTGGACCTCTCTACACAGACTGCCTGACCGTGCCGTCTGTACAGGGCGGTGTCGTCCTTCAGTGTACTGCTGTGGATCTCTCTACACAGACGGCCTGATCGTGCCGTCTGTACAGGGCGGTGTCGTCCTTCAGTGTACTGCTGTGGATCTCTCTACACAGACGGGCTGACCGTGCCGTCTGTACAGGGCGGTGACATCCTTCAGTGTACTGCTGTTGACCTCTCTACACAGACGGGCTGACCGTGCCGTCTGTACAAAGCGGTGTCGTCCTTCAGTGGGGCCGCTGTGGACCTCTCTACAATGACGGGCTGACCGTGCCGTCTGTACAGGGCGGTGTTGTCATTCAGTGTACTGCTGTGGACCTCTCTACAGACGGGCTGACCGTGCCGTCTGTACAGGGCGGTGTCGTCATTCAGTGTACTGCTGTGGACCTCTCTACACAGACGGGTTGACCGTGCCGTCTGTGCAGGGCGGTGTCGTCCTTCAGTGTACTGCTGTGGACCTCTCTACACAGACGGGCTGACCGTGCTGTCTGTACAGGGAGGTGTCGTCATTCAGTGTACTGCTGTGGACCTCTCTACACAGACGGGCTGACCGTGCCGTCTGTACAGGGCGTTGTCGTCATTCAGTGTACTGCTGTGTACCTCTCTACACAGACGGGCTGACCGTGCCGTCTGTACAGGGCGGTGTCGTTTTTCAGTGTACTGCTGTGGACCTCTCTACACAGACGGGCTGACCGTGCCGTCTGTACAGGGCGGTGTCGTCCTTCAGTGTACTGCTGTGGATCTCTCTACACAGACGGGCTGACCGTGCCGTCTGTACAGGGCAGTGTTGTCCTTCAGTGGGGCCGCTGTGGACCTCTCTACACAGACGGGCTGACCATGCCGTCTGAACAGGGCGGTGTCGTCCTTCAGTGGGGCCACTGTGGACCTCTCTACACAGACGAGCTGACCGTGCCGTCTGTACAGGGCGGTTTCGTCCTTCAGTGGGGCCAATGTGGACCTCTCTACACAGACGGGCTGACAGTGCCGTCTGTACAGGGCGGTGTCGTCCTTCAGTGGGGGCACTGAGGACCTCTCTACACAGACGGGCTGACCGTGCCGTCTGTACAGGGCGGTGTCCTCCTTCAGTGTACTGCTGTGGACCTCTCTACACAGACAGGCTGACCGTGCCGTCTGTACAAGGCGGTGTCGTACTTCAGTGTACTGCTGTGGACCTCTCTACACAGACGGGCTGACCGTGCCGTCTGTACAGGGCAGTGTCCTCCTTCAGTGTACTGCTGTGGACCTCTCTAAACAGACAGGCTGACCGTGCCGTCTGTACAGGGCGGTGTCGTCCTTCAGTGGGGCCGCTGTGGACCTCTCTACAATGACGGTCTGACCGTGCCGTCTGTACAGGGCGGTGTCCTCCTTCAATTGGGCCGCTGTGGACTTCTCTACACTGACGGGCTGACCGTGCCGTCTGTACAGGGCGGTGTCCTCCTTCAGTGTACTGCTGTGGACCTCTCTACATAGACGGGCTGACCGTGCCGTCTGTACAGGGCGGTGTTGTCCTTCAGTGTACTGCTGTGGACCTCTCTACACTGACGGGCTGACCGTGCCGTCTGTACAGGGCGGTGTCGTCCTTCAGTGTACTGCTGTGGATCTCTCTACAAAGACGGGCTGACCGTGCCGTCTGTACAGGGCGGTGTCGTCCTTCAGTGTCCTGCTGTAGACCTCTCTACACAGACGGGCTGACCGTGCCGTCTGTACAGGGCGGTGTCGTACTTCAGTGTACTGCTGTGGACCTCTACACTAACGAGCTGACCGTGCCGTCTGTACAGGGCGGTGTCGTCCTTCAGTGTACTGCTGTGGATCTCTCTACACAGACGGGCTGACCGTCCCGTCTGTACAGGGCGGTGTCGTCCTTCAGTGGGGCCGCTGCTCTACTTTTGCTGTGGGCCGACCTCCTCACGACAGGGTAGAGAGAGAGGAGGGGAGGAGAGGATGAGGGAGGGGAGGGAGGGGAGGGAGGGGAGGGAGGGGAGGGAGGGGAGGGAGGGGAAGGGCGTGTCGTATGCAGTCCGTGATGCAGCTGACCGATATCAGAAGCCGGGTGGGGCGCGACGTTAGCGTCTATGGTGTTGAAGACACTGGTCTGCTCCAACTAGCTGGTGGTGCATGTGATATCGGGAAAACACATAAGAACTATCAAAATTAATGTTCAGAAGCAGGAAATGTTAATCAATATCAAAGCGGTCACCGGTAAGTACGTCCAACTGTACATTTAATTACAAACAAATGCAATAATTTGAATCATATAACATATTCAGTTGGACGGCGGTCTTTATTAAAATGTTATACTGTGCCGCAACGCATTGGTAGTTGCGGTACAGCCTACATATTTCCCCGGGACAACAAATACTACATCAGACAACTGGAGACCGCAACGTGATGTTAGACGCATGAGAACACATTGTTGAGTGCGCCGCATGTCATACAATATTACGGTGTCGCCTTCATACTTTCCAAAGGGCGGTAGATAGAAAACCTCTACCCCTCTGTGATTCAATTAAAACGCCACGAGCCGGAGACTATTTAACCCACACAACGGTAACACCAAACCTTAGAGACTCCAATAGCGCACACAGAAGTAACACCAAACTAGGGAGACTCCAATAACGCACACACCAGGAACACCAAACCCTGGAGACCCCTGTGCCCAATCTTACCAAGTGCCGTGATCGCACTCAATCTTACCAATGGTGTAGTACGGCATATTGGTGCGCTGGCCAACAAGACTTTGGAAACCTGGGATCGAACCATGTTTATAACCACGGATGATCTTGAGGTGACTGAGGGAATGTTGACTGGAGACTGTTTCAAGGTCAGTGCTACTTTTACATTAATTCCATCAAAAACAATTCGCAGCGACAAGCACTCCGCTTGTCACTGCGTTTCGTAGTTATTGAGATATTAGCGGAAGCGTAAATCAGCCCTTCGTGGTCAGCACGAACTTCCGGCAGTTTTCGGTTTATAACTGTATCAGTTATCATGATTTCGACTTAAATTTTTGATGAGTACATATCCTAGTATGTATCTCGAGAACCGGACAGGGATTTGTCGATTTTGTTTTAAACGGAAATTTGATAAACATGTGAATATTTTTTCTTCTTCAAAATTGCGAAATTTTGTAATGTTTTGTATAGCAAATCGGAGATAACCATCTTAAATCCCTTGCAATTGTCTACTAGTACCTCTTTTGGCTTGTATTTTGCAGAAAATATAAACTTATTTATTAAAAACGCCTGAACATGCCTCCCAAAAAGTGATCCTGGGGTTAAAATTGGGAAATGTAAACACTGGCAATGTTTCGTTAGAAATTGCATGTTATTAATACCAGTAAACGCCTTTTTGGGCGATGTGTGAGCGATCGTGATCTGGTAAAGCTAAAACAGGTTTGAAATATGAAACGGTAAGGGAGCATACTTGGTAGCAACACCGTCATTTTAGTCCTCTAGAAAATTTCCATGCCGCAATGCATGCCAATATACAAATTAAGTTGCCTTAAATTGTTCATGATCTCCTTTCCAAATCCGCCAAAAGGGAGTGCGTCCTGAGCGCTGCATGATTCAGCGTATACATCAATGCTTAGGGTGGGGGGGCTTGACAGGCCCCCACCTGTTAACTTCCAAACCAAGCAACTTAGAGCAATGCGGTAAGAACCAGCATATTGCCTGTCATGAGAGGAATCTAACACTATGCGATTTTTAGGTTTAAGGTGAACGGATGACCTTTCAGGGCAAGTGAATGACCTCCGTTTTACCACGTCCAGAACAGCGATTTTGCTCTTCAGAAAACCTCAAAATTAGAAATTGATCAATGCAAATAAAAAGGCATGTCCCTAGACCAGTTTTGGCTCAGAGATACCGAAAATGTGATTATTTGTTCGTATCTTGTCAAAAAAAGTCAAAAAAAGGTATTTTTGAAAATGACGTCATTAGTTTCTTACACTTAGGGAGCCATGAATCAGTCAGAAATAAAGATATTGCTTTGAAATTTGGTATGAGTATTGTCCATACTTAGTTCTCTCGCATGTATCCCGAGTTTTCTAAAATCTTTGAAAATTTTGATTTTGTGGGGATTTTTTTTTTTTTTAAATCAGTTACTTTTTATAATTTTAGTGTTCAAAAACCCAAAATTGTGAAAATCTAAGATATCCATTTGAAAGAAAATGACATTTCGTATCTTTGGTGAATTGCGTTTACAATTTGCTTTAAAACTCTATTTTCTACGATTTTTCAAATATTTCTAATTTTTATCAACATGACGTCATCAAAACGTCATTATTTCCAAAATTTCTCAACCAATTTATAAAGAAAAATCAACAAGATGCAACGCATGTGTAAAAAGTTATTCAAGAAAAACCTTAGGGGGGCCTGTCAGGCCCCCTAGGTAGGGCGAGGGTTAAGACCCAATCTTAATCGGAACAGTGGTTGCCAAGTTATTACCTTCCGAAAAGCGTCTGTATGGCCGGGTCAGGCCGGGTCGGGGCGGATCGGGCCGGGTCGTGCCGGGTCAAATGTAAATGAATCTAGTAAGTTGACGAGAAACCTCAAGGGCGCTTCGCGCCCGCTCAGTAATACATACTAAGTTGAAATTGACAAAAGAAACAAAGGCAAGCAAGTCATGATGATTGTGGCTTAACCCGCGCGGCGCTGGGGTCCCCATCCGAACGTGCGGCGCTGGGGGGGTAAATTTTACCCTCCCCTCGTATCTTCCGAACCAATAACCGCAACGAGATGCGCAAGGCGGGGATCGAAAGCTCTCAGTGAGAAGAATCTAACGCATGCCCGAAAATATTAACATAAGGTCACATGTCAGGTCACGGTCAGGTCAAGAGTCAAAATGTAAGTATTTGTTTTTTTGGGCTATACTTTCCATCCAAAGCCTTGTATTGCAACTATTATCTCACAAAGTGCTCCCAAATGTATAATGTATCTCCCGCATAAGTAAAAGTGAAATTTTAAGCAAAGGTAAAGGTCAAGGACAGGTCACAAAAGGTCACAGGTATACGAAAGCCATGCGACACATGTTGTATGGGTTATTTTACACGTATAATTAGATAGAAGCAGCCATTTTCACAGCTTGACACCATATAATCGCCCTCAGGTCAAGGTCAGGTCACAATAAGGTCAACATTTGAAATTGATTAATCTAAATAAACATTGCATGTTTCTAGACTAGTTTTGTCTTCGAAATACAGTGGTGGCATTTATTTGTCTTTATCTGGTCAGTAAAATCAAAAAAACGCAATTTTAAAAAATGACGTCATGAGTTACTTATTCTTAGAGAGCCATAAGTCAGTCAAAAATAAAGAAATTGCTTTGAAATTTGGTTTGAACATCGTTCATACTCGGTTCTCTAATATATATTCCGGTTTTTTGAAAATCTTCAAACAAAAAACTTATGTGGAAATTCTTCCCCAAAAATCAGTTTTTTGCATTTTTGGGGGTCAAAAACCCAAAGTTTTGAACATCTGAGATAGCCATCTTAAAGACAATGCTATTTGCTTTCTTTTGACGCCTTTTATTTGCAATTTGCTTCAACATGCTATTTTCTACGGTTTTGCAAACATTTAACGTCTTTCACCAAAAATGACATGACATGACGTCACTAAAACGTCATTATCTTCTCAAAATTCTCACGAATTAAAAAAAAAATTGTAACACAAGATGTAGAATTGATGTACCATAAGGTACCGAAAGTTTCATTTTGATATCTGTCATAGTTTTCAAGTTATGGAGAAATCCGGGAGGGGGGTAAAATTTACCCCCCAGCGCCAAGCGGGTTAACACGCGCCCTGGAGGGGGGGGGCGAAATCCGCCCACCCCTCCGGTTTTTCGAGGATAGCGGAAAAACAGCGGCGCGCAGCGCCGACGTTTTTTGTATACCTGTTTAGAAATGAACTTTCCGCATTATGTAAAAGTCTTGGCCGCGGGTCATCTCAGGTCAGGTCACCAGCCCAGGTCACGTGATGACCTCAACTCCAAAACGTTTGCTGTAGTACCACAGCTACAGTTTTACGCCGATCGGTTTCAATCTTGCAGGACTTCATAAGGTCATAGATACCAACAATTTGTTAATCTCGGATTTCTAATATCGGTGACCTAAGGTCAGGTCAATTTTGTGACCGCCAACACTGTTTTATCAATAACTATCGACATAATGAAGATAGAGAAGAGAAAATGGTATCAATATGTTTGTCTCGTCGAGACACGTCTCCCAATATGCAACATGACCAACTTGGGTCATCACTTGACCTTGACCTGAGGTCAAATTTATCAGTTGATCTAACCCGATCACCATGAATATGATTCGAAGCGCCTTGACAAGAAACACGCGATGGCGTAAACATTATTGCTTTATCTGTATTAGGTAAAAGGTTATTTGCGAAAAACTGTTTTGAAAACAAAATCACCTTTTTGACATTCGATGACCTCTGGAGCCTAAGCTATTGACCTGAGCTCAAATATGAGGCCACCTAGGTCGATGGCATGTTGCAATGACTTTCGATTGCTTTTTTCCGTTTGCTGCTAACTATCATAGTTCCCGAGATATTTGGGGTGTTCGAACCGAAGTCTTGAAAACTTGAAAATCTGACCCTTGATGACCTCTGGTGACCTCAATATTGACCTGAAGAAAAAAATAACGAAATACTTTCGAAAGAGCGCGTGTTAACCCGTGAGTTACGGGGGTATATTTCATAACGCAACCTACTGGGGGGCTAGGGGCTATCCCCCCCCCTCGGATCTCCGGAACTAATGGACCGAATGTAAAAATTCAAACGGCATTCGATAGTCCTGGGAAATTTATCAAGGGAAACATAATATTGTTGACTTCGGGTCACCGATGACGTCACAAGTCAGGTCAAGTACAAAATGTTTGACTGTGTCAAAAGATCTCGATGGATGGAATTGTCACCCAAAATTGCGATATTAAACGCATAAGCTGTCGATAAATTGGTATGATTCGTATGTCTGCCACTTATAAGTACCTTTCTAAGCTGTTTAGGACCTTGGGTCAGGTCAAGGTCATCTGAGGTCACGAGGTCAAACTGCAGATTACGGTCATTAGGCGTTGAAATACATGTTTATGGGTTTGTTTATCGTCTAGAACAAGAAAAATGACCTTAGAACCTTGTTTGTTCCATATAAATAGAAGTAAAAAGCAAAAATGGAAATGCGTTTTTTATGCATAGTAATGCTGTGAGAGGTGGTCGATTTGTGTCATCTAAAGGTCATAACTCAGTCATTTTTGAACATTTTCGACTTTAAATTTGGTACACATATTCACCGCACATGTCTCGATCCCATGTATTCCAGTTTTTTATAAATTGACAATTTTGTAAAAGAAAAAAATGTATTTGGATTTCTCAAAATTTTGAATAAAAAACTCTAAAAAATCCGAGATAGCAGTTTGATAGCCAAGTCCATTGTCAGTAATTTGATTTACGACAATCGAGTTTTGTCAAACATCGTACCTTTGACAGCGTTTTCCGAAAACCATTAGTTTGCAACAAAAACCGAAGAACACGACGTCACTCTAACGTCATTCCCGGTTGACCTATTATATCCTCATATCATTCCTTTTACCAACAGGTGTCAAATTTATGTGCCAGAAGGTACTGCAAGTTTGATGACGATGCCGGTGTTCGTTTAGGAGTTTTTGCAAAATAAGGGAGGGGGGGGGGGCAAAAAATAGCCCCCCAGTAAGCCGGGGGTTAACCCTTGCCATGGAAGGGCAAAATCACTACGTGTTCGGGTAGGGGAGGTTGGTACACCCCCCCCCCCTTAGAGTTTCGCCACTAATTTAGCTAGAGATTCAAGACAAAGACGAGCGTGTTGCTTGTGACGAGAGGAAGCCGCTGATATCCGATGCTAAGGTATTGGGTTATTAGGTGACCTCTGTGGTCATGTCAATGACACAAAAGTCATCGAAGTTGTAAATGCGTATACATTGAATTTTTTAGAGCAAGAATTGTGAATTAGCATATCATAATGCTTAATGGGTGCCAAATTCGTAATCAGCGTCACAAAATGTCCTAAAAACTGACAAATTCCAACAAGGTCATGTCAAGTCATCTGAGGTCAGTGACCTCGGTTGACCTGTGGAAGCGCATGACCCCAGTGTAACATATAATTATGTAAAATGGATCCCAAATTTGAAATCAGCGGCACAAAATGTCCCAGATTCCACGAGAAGCCCCAAAAATTAATCTAAGGTCAGCGGAGGTCAATGACCTCAGTTGACCTCTGAAAAGGTCAATCGAGGTCACAATCTCAGTGGAAACCACAACTGTCACCTGGAACACCTGTACATATGCTCATGAACAACAAACAATCGGAAACTGCACAAGTTACAAGCATCGATACTGCGGGACGCCAGTGGCGCCTGACATGACCTTGAGAAACATGTTATAGGTCACGGTTCATATAGGTTATAAATTTAACGTTTTCAGAGCATGTGGTAAATTTGTCATAAGTAGGGGACAGAAATTTGCAGCAAAATCAGTTGGAAAATACAAGAGTTATTCCAGAAAAACCGAGGGGGTAGCATCTACCCCCTACCCGGACGAGGGTTAAAACGCACCGACTGCTGTGGTCATTTGGCGCCCAGGCTCCATTGGCAAGCATGTGAAAATCAAGGACAGATGATTTAATCCATGCTGAGGTAAGATAAATGAGGTAAAATGCATTTAACATAAGACCATTGCAAGTCACAGACACCGTGAAAGTACGGCGGGCACCGCAGCACAGCTCTTCTACACACTCACGGCGGGCACCGCACCACCCCTCTTCTATCACTGGCACAAGGTCGGCTCCTCCGACCGTCAGACGTCAGGTGTCCAGTGCGCATGCGCCAACAGCAGAGACCGTGTATATAAGGTGAACGTCTGCGGCAGAAGTCAGAGTCAAACAGTTTCAGCACCTCTCCTCACCTCCCTCTTCTGACGTCATGGCGATGAAACTGGTAAGTACTCGGATTTTTGTTTTAAATAACTTCTTTGTAACTTCGCTGTCACAAATATTGTTTACATTAAAACGACATTAATTTAAAAAATCAGTTATATATTGATTCATTGACGTATAAATCCACTGAATTTAATGCAAATGAAAAAGATACAAGAAATAATCTGTGAATGAAAAGAAAGATGTCATATTTCACGCTTCTTCAAGCGACAATATTTTTCGTCCGTGCACGTGCTGTTGTGACACAGTGCGCTCTGTTGTCCTCAGATCAGTATGTTGGCCTGTGTGGCTGTGGCCACGGCCAACCATCCGCCCCCGTATGGACATCCGGCTCCGCAATATGTGAGTACCATATAGTAGATTATACCATATAATATATAGTATCCATATCAGGTCTTTAAAATTAAAATAAAAAATAAATATTAGATATAAAATATAAATATAAAATATATATATAAATATTATATATAAAATATATTATATAAAATATTTAAAAAATAAAATTAAAAGTCTTTAAAATTCTTTAAAATTAGGTAAGATGTACCTAACTAAGTATTTTTTCGGCTGTTCGATTTGTTCTATAGCTCATCCTAATAGATGTATTATAGCTTATACTCATTCCACATTTCCAGACACATTGGCAAGTAGAGGAAACCTGAAAAGGAAATGTATTCATTTCAAACCTTTGGTATTAAAAACGCCCGAAACATGCCTCCCAAAAAGTAATCCTGGAGCCGCCTCTGAGGCAGATTTATGAGAAGAAGAAAAAACATTTAGTTTTTACTCATTTCGCAGTAAGGTGAAGCTGTTTGCTGCAGCATTATAGCATATAGTTAGATAGTTAGATATACATCAACTGATGTGATCCTTGCTAGTCCCAAGCAGTTTTTGTCATTTTTAGCGAATTTTGTATCACTCGTTTAGCGTTTATTTTTAGGATTCAGGCAGGGTTTCGTATTTTTCGTATATTCACATGATTTTATCATATGTATGTATGTTAAGCAGGTGAATGTCAATGTGTAATATCGTGTTTTTGTTTTAAACTTTGACTTCCTCCATCAATGGGTCATCCCGTCGGCGATCTTGAGAAATAAATAAAATAAAATAAAGTATTACTTTGTGTATATATTTTAGACCTAAAGCTAACGATCTTTCACTCCTAAGGTACGACAATTACAGGAAGTACGTTTTTATCTTATACTAGATTTTATGAAAACTCTTTGCCACTTTTAGACTTGACGAGTGATAAACTGTGACCAAATTGTTTGGATAATATATGCTAATGGTGTTTGTGTTCATCTTTATTAGGGCGGTTACCAGCAGCACTACTGCGACCCGACAGCGGCGCCGGCCTGCGCCGCCAACTCGACGCTCACCTATTGCCTCGAGGACGCCGAATACCCGTCCTATGAGATCAAGGGGGCCATCTCGCAGGACCACCTTTTCGCCAAGAAGTACGCCGACATCGGCACCCAGTCGGCCGACGAGCTAGTTGACGGCCTGACCGCCGAGCAGGAGGCGGCGTTCGACTACGCCTACTACACGGGCTCGTCCAAGGGCGACAGTCCGTACGACGTGACGCACTGGGCCGGCCCGGCCGGCTACATCTGCCCCAGCGACGTGGCCTACGCGCAGCCGCGCCGCGCCCAGAACGTGGCCGGCGAGTGGCGCGTCATCGTCAACGACGTGCACTACTACACGCAGACGGCGCGTCTCGAGACGTGCCTGCAACCGGACGCCGCGTGCCGCGCGCTGGCGCCCTGCTACCAGAGCAAGTGCACCCAGAAGTACATCTACCACCGCATGCTCTCGTTCGACCCTTGCGACGCGTACAAGGGCCTCTTCATCGACATCTACCGGCTGCCGTCCGCCTGTAGCTGCCACGTGCCTACCCTCTGATTGGCTCACGTCGCGCGTGACGTCACTGAACCAAAGCTAGACACCACGGCGAGCGAGCACACCGGCCTGTGCAGCGCCCGGGCCGGCTGAAAACTACTCCCCCCAGAGACTGCCGCCGCGCCGCCCGCCGAGACATCGAGGCTGCTGTGTTGTGTGCGTGTGTGCTGGCTCTCCGGCTGAGTGTCGCAACTCTGTCTCTCCCTGTCCTCTCCTATGCTGAGAAAACAAAAACACAATACAAACAGCATAACAGATTACGACATTGTTTTCATAGGAAACAGGGTATAGCAGGAAGCACCTGAGGACAAAGTCGTTTCCATGATTGGGAAAGAATTTCGCATATATTGAATACCTTTTGACCTGAAATACTGACTGTTGATGCACGCTGTTGGCAGCACCATGCGAAATATTATAGAAGTCACGTGTCAAATGCAGGATATTTGAAAGCCACATTTCTTCATTTTATCAAACTCAGAGAAAAATAGGAATTCCCATTATCACTGATTTTATATGTTGTCATTATCAAAATACTTCACCCTCGCCCTACGGGGGGGGGGGGCCTGCAGGCATCCTATGATGTTTTTCATAAATAACTATTTACACATGCATGGCATCTTTCTGATATTTTGAGTAGTTTAGTTTACAACAATTATACGTATGCTGGAATATTTTTTGATGACGTCATGTTGGTAAAAAAACGAGAAATATTGGAAAAATCATAGAAAACTGTGTTGTAAAGCAAATTGCAAACGAAAAGCTTTAAAGCTACAAAATGGCATTTTCTTTCAAATGGCAATTTGGGATTTAAAAAAAAGAACCCTAAAATGGGGATTTAAAAAAAAAATCATCACAAAATCAAAATTTTCAAAGCTGTTAAAAATGAATATGTGTGAGAGAACAAGTATGGACAATACCTAAACCAAATGTCAAATCAATATCTGGAGTTTTGACAGGGTGATGGCTCCCTAAGTGTAAGAAACTCATGACCTCATTTAAACAAACGTTCTTTGACATTTTTTGACAAGCTACGAACAAACTTTTTTTGACAAGCCTTTTTCGTATTTTTAGCATACCAACTTTCAGTTCGGTCCCACCAAATATTATCAGGATCAGAGTTATTATTATGTTCAATGTGTCTGACAAATGGTCGAAAGATTGTCTAAAACATATTTGCCGTCATTGGACTTCATCAATAGACTGGTATGAAACAATAAAGAACGAAGTTTTACAACTAGGATATCACTTACAGCATCCTTTTTGCCACACTTCCTAAGCACGCCCCGGAGAAACATTGAACTTCCTATTCACGCACCGAATAGGCTTTGAACTTCCTAATCAAATACCAAATAGGCATTGCGGTACAGTCTACATATTTCCCGAGGGACAACAAATAATATATCAGACAGCTGGAGACCGCACCGTGGTGTTAGACGCATAAGAACACATGGTAGAGTGCGCCGCATGTCACACAGTATTACGGTGTCGCCTTCAGACTTTCCAAGGGGCGGTAGATAGCAAACCTCTGCCCTATTTTGATTAAAATAAAACACCACAGGCAGTTAGTATTAGCGCACACAACTGTACCACCAAACCCAGAGTATAGCAGTATTGGACACAACAATAGCACCAAACGCTGGAGACTGCAGAAGTGCCCACAAAACTAACACTGCGGAATATCAGAGACTGTAGTGGCGCACATAGCAGTACCACCAAATACTTGATACTCCAGAAGGGCTCACAACACTAACACCGTCAAACCTGGGAGATTGTATTAGTCTGAACAGGGCAGTGTCCTCCTTCAGTGTACTGCTGTAGACCTCTCTACACAGACGGGTTGACCGTGCCGTCTGTAGAGGGCGGTGTCGTCCTTCAGTTTACTGCTGTAGACCTCTCTACACAGACGGGCTGACCGTGCCGTCTGTACAGGGCGGTGTCGTCCTTCAGTGTACTGCTGTAGACCTATCTACACAGACGGGTTGACCGTGCCGTCTGTATAGGGCGGTGTCGTCCTTCAGTGTACTGCTATAGACCTATCTACACAGACGGGCTGACCGTGCCGTCTGTACAGGGCGTTGTCCTCCTTCAGTGTACTGCTGGGGACCTCTCTACACAGACGGGTTGACCGTGCCGTCTGTACAGGGCGGTTTCGTCCTTAAGTGTACTACTGTGAACCTCTCTACACAGACGGGCTGACCGTGCCGTCTGTACAGAGCGGTGTCGTCCTTCAGTGTACTGCTGTGAACCTCTCTCCACAGACGGGCTGACCGTGCCGTCTGTACAGGGCGGTGTCGTCCTTCAGTGTACTGCTGTGGACTTCTCTACACAGACGGACTGACCGTGCCGTCTGTACAGGGCGGTGTCCTCCTTCAGTGTACTGCTGTGGACCTCTCTACACAGACTGCCTGACCGTGCCGTCTGTACAGGGCGGTGTCGTCCTTCAGTGTACTGCTGTGGATCTCTCTACACAGACGGCCTGATCGTGCCGTCTGTACAGGGCGGTGTCGTCCTTCAGTGTACTGCTGTGGATCTCTCTACACAGACGGGCTGACCGTGCCGTCTGTACAAAGCGGTGTCGTCCTTCAGTGGGGCCGCTGTGGACCTCTCTACAATGACGGGCTGACCGTGCCGTCTGTACAGGGCGGTGTTGTCATTCAGTGTACTGCTGTGGACCTCTCTACAGACGGGCTGACCGTGCCGTCTGTACAGGGCGGTGTCGTCATTCAGTGTACTGCTGTGGACCTCTCTACACAGACGGGTTGACCGTGCCGTCTGTGCAGGGCGGTGTCGTCCTTCAGTGTACTGCTGTGGACCTCTCTACACAGACGGGCTGACCGTGCTGTCTGTACAGGGAGGTGTCGTCATTCAGTGTACTGCTGTGGACCTCTCTACACAGACGGGCTGACCGTGCCGTCTGTACAGGGCGTTGTCGTCATTCAGTGTACTGCTGTGTACCTCTCTACACAGACGGGCTGACCGTGCCGTCTGTACAGGGCGGTGTCGTTTTTCAGTGTACTGCTGTGGACCTCTCTACACAGACGGGCTGACCGTGCCGTCTGTACAGGGCGGTGTCGTCCTTCAGTGTACTGCTGTGGATCTCTCTACACAGACGGGCTGACCGTGCCGTCTGTACAGGGCAGTGTTGTCCTTCAGTGGGGCCGCTGTGGACCTCTCTACACAGACGGGCTGACCATGCCGTCTGAACAGGGCGGTGTCGTCCTTCAGTGGGGCCACTGTGGACCTCTCTACACAGACGAGCTGACCGTGCCGTCTGTACAGGGCGGTTTCGTCCTTCAGTGGGGCCAATGTGGACCTCTCTACACAGACGGGCTGACAGTGCCGTCTGTACAGGGCGGTGTCGTCCTTCAGTGGGGGCACTGAGGACCTCTCTACACAGACGGGCTGACCGTGCCGTCTGTACAGGGCGGTGTCCTCCTTCAGTGTACTGCTGTGGACCTCTCTACACAGACAGGCTGACCGTGCCGTCTGTACAAGGCGGTGTCGTACTTCAGTGTACTGCTGTGGACCTCTCTACACAGACGGGCTGACCGTGCCGTCTGTACAGGGCAGTGTCCTCCTTCAGTGTACTGCTGTGGACCTCTCTAAACAGACAGGCTGACCGTGCCGTCTGTACAGGGCGGTGTCGTCCTTCAGTGGGGCCGCTGTGGACCTCTCTACAATGACGGTCTGACCGTGCCGTCTGTACAGGGCGGTGTCCTCCTTCAATTGGGCCGCTGTGGACTTCTCTACACTGACGGGCTGACCGTGCCGTCTGTACAGGGCGGTGTCCTCCTTCAGTGTACTGCTGTGGACCTCTCTACATAGACGGGCTGACCGTGCCGTCTGTACAGGGCGGTGTTGTCCTTCAGTGTACTGCTGTGGACCTCTCTACACTGACGGGCTGACCGTGCCGTCTGTACAGGGCGGTGTCGTCCTTCAGTGTACTGCTGTGGATCTCTCTACAAAGACGGGCTGACCGTGCCGTCTGTACAGGGCGGTGTCGTCCTTCAGTGTCCTGCTGTAGACCTCTCTACACAGACGGGCTGACCGTGCCGTCTGTACAGGGCGGTGTCGTACTTCAGTGTACTGCTGTGGACCTCTACACTAACGAGCTGACCGTGCCGTCTGTACAGGGCGGTGTCGTCCTTCAGTGTACTGCTGTGGATCTCTCTACACAGACGGGCTGACCGTCCCGTCTGTACAGGGCGGTGTCGTCCTTCAGTGGGGCCGCTGCTCTACTTTTGCTGTGGGCCGACCTCCTCACGACAGGGTAGAGAGAGAGGAGGGGAGGAGAGGATGAGGGAGGGGAGGGAGGGGAGGGAGGGGAGGGAGGGGAGGGAGGGGAGGGAGGGGAGGGAGGGGAGGGAGGGGAAGGGCGTGTCGTATGCAGTCCGTGATGCAGCTGACCGATATCAGAATCCGGGTGGGGCGCGACGTTAGCGTCTATGGTGTTGAAGACACTGGTCTGCTCCAACTAGCTGGTGGTGCATGTGATATCGGGAAAACACATAAGAACTATCAAAATTAATGTTCAGAAGCAGGAAATGTTAATCAATATCAAAGCGGTCACCGGTAAGTACGTCCAACTGTACATTTAATTACAAACAAATGCAATAATTTGAATCATATAACATATTCAGTTGGACGGCGGTCTTTATTAAAATGTTATACTGTGCCGCAACGCATTGGTAGTTGCGGTACAGCCTACATATTTCCCCGGGACAACAAATACTACATCAGACAACTGGAGACCGCAACGTGATGTTAGACGCATGAGAACACATTGTTGAGTGCGCCGCATGTCATACAATATTACGGTGTCGCCTTCATACTTTCCAAAGGGCGGTAGATAGAAAACCTCTACCCCTCTGTGATTCAATTAAAACGCCACGAGCCGGAGACTATTTAACCCACACAACGGTAACACCAAACCTTAGAGACTCCAATAGCGCACACAGAAGTAACACCAAACTAGGGAGACTCCAATAACGCACACACCAGGAACACCAAACCCTGGAGACCCCTGTGCCCAATCTTACCAAGTGCCGTGATCGCACTCAATCTTACCAATGGTGTAGTACGGCATATTGGTGCGCTGGCCAACAAGACTTTGGAAACCTGGGATCGAACCATGTTTATAACCACGGATGATCTTGAGGTGACTGAGGGAATGTTGACTGGAGACTGTTTCAAGGTCAGTGCTACTTTTCCATTAATTCCATCAAAAACAATTCGCAGCGACAAGCACTCCGCTTGTCACTGCGTTTCGTAGTTATTGAGATATTAGCGGAAGCGTAAATCAGCCCTTCGTGGTCAGCACGAACTTCCGGCAGTTTTCGGTTTATAACTGTATCAGTTATCATGATTTCGACTTAAATTTTTGATGAGTACATATCCTAGTATGTATCTCGAGAACCGGACAGGGATTTGTCGATTTTGTTTTAAACGGAAATTTGATAAACATGTGAATATTTTTTCTTCTTCAAAATTGCGAAATTTTGTAATGTTTTGTATAGCAAATCGGAGATAACCATCTTAAATCCCTTGCAATTGTCTACTAGTACCTCTTTTGGCTTGTATTTTGCAGAAAATATAAACTTATTTATTAAAAACGCCTGAACATGCCTCCCAAAAAGTGATCCTGGGGTTAAAATTGGGAAATGTAAACACTGGCAATGTTTCGTTAGAAATTGCATGTTATTAATACCAGTAAACGCCTTTTTGGGCGATGTGTGAGCGATCGTGATCTGGTAAAGCTAAAACAGGTTTGAAATATGAAACGGTAAGGGAGCATACTTGGTAGCAACACCGTCATTTTAGTCCTCTAGAAAATTTCCATGCCGCAATGCATGCCAATATACAAATTAAGTTGCCTTAAATTGTTCATGATCTCCTTTCCAAATCCGCCAAAAGGGAGTGCGTCCTGAGCGCTGCATGATTCAGCGTATACATCAATGCTTAGGGTGGGGGGGCTTGACAGGCCCCCACCTGTTAACTTCCAAACCAAGCAACTTAGAGCAATGCGGTAAGAACCAGCATATTGCCTGTCATGAGAGGAATCTAACACTATGCGATTTTTAGGTTTAAGGTGAACGGATGACCTTTCAGGGCAAGTGAATGACCTCCGTTTTACCACGTCCAGAACAGCGATTTTGCTCTTCAGAAAACCTCAAAATTAGAAATTGATCAATGCAAATAAAAAGGCATGTCCCTAGACCAGTTTTGGCTCAGAGATACCGAAAATGTGATTATTTGTTCGTATCTTGTCAAAAAAAGTCAAAAAAAGGTATTTTTGAAAATGACGTCATTAGTTTCTTACACTTAGGGAGCCATGAATCAGTCAGAAATAAAGATATTGCTTTGAAATTTGGTATGAGTATTGTCCATACTTAGTTCTCTCGCATGTATCCTGAGTTTTCTAAAATCTTTGAAAATTTTGATTTTGTGGGGATTTTTTTTTTTTTTAAATCAGTTACTTTTTATAATTTTAGTGTTCAAAAACCCAAAATTGTGAAAATCTAAGATATCCATTTGAAAGAAAATGACATTTCGTATCTTTGGTGAATTGCGTTTACAATTTGCTTTAAAACTCTATTTTCTACGATTTTTCAAATATTTCTAATTTTTATCAACATGACGTCATCAAAACGTCATTATTTCCAAAATTTCTCAACCAATTTATAAAGAAAAATCAACAAGATGCAACGCATGTGTAAAAAGTTATTCAAGAAAAACCTTAGGGGGGCCTGTCAGGCCCCCCTAGGTAGGGCGAGGGTTAAGACCCAATCTTAATCGGAACAGTGGTTGCCAAGTTATTACCTTCCGAAAAGCGTCTGTATGGCCGGGTCAGGCCGGGTCGGGGCGGATCGGGCCGGGTCGTGCCGGGTCAAATGTAAATGAATCTAGTAAGTTGACGAGAAACCTCAAGGGCGCTTCGCGCCCGCTCAGTAATACATACTAAGTTGAAATTGACAAAAGAAACAAAGGCAAGCAAGTCATGATGATTGTGGCTTAACCCGCGCGGCGCTGGGGTCCCCATCCGAACGTGCGGCGCTGGGGGGGTAAATTTTACCCTCCCCTCGTATCTTCCGAACCAATAACCGCAACGAGATGCGCAAGGCGGGGATCGAAAGCTCTCAGTGAGAAGAATCTAACGCATGCCCGAAAATATTAACATAAGGTCACATGTCAGGTCACGGTCAGGTCAAGAGTCAAAATGTAAGTATTTGTTTTTTTGGGCTATACTTTCCATCCAAAGCCTTGTATTGCAACTATTATCTCACAAAGTGCTCCCAAATGTATAATGTATCTCCCGCATAAGTAAAAGTGAAATTTTAAGCAAAGGTAAAGGTCAAGGACAGGTCACAAAAGGTCACAGGTATACGAAAGCCATGCGACACATGTTGTATGGGTTATTTTACACGTATAATTAGATAGAAGCAGCCATTTTCACAGCTTGACACCATATAATCGCCCTCAGGTCAAGGTCAGGTCACAATAAGGTCAACATTTGAAATTGATTAATCTAAATAAACATTGCATGTTTCTAGACTAGTTTTGTCTTCGAAATACAGTGGTGGCATTTATTTGTCTTTATCTGGTCAGTAAAATAAAAAAAACGCAATTTTAAAAAATGACGTCATGAGTTACTTATTCTTAGAGAGCCATAAGTCAGTCAAAAATAAAGAAATTGCTTTGAAATTTGGTTTGAACATCGTTCATACTCGGTTCTCTAATATATATTCCGGTTTTTTGAAAATCTTCAAACAAAAAACTTATGTGGAAATTCTTCCCCAAAAATCAGTTTTTTGCATTTTTGGGGGTCAAAAACCCAAAGTTTTGAACATCTGAGATAGCCATCTTAAAGACAATGCTATTTGCTTTCTTTTGACGCCTTTTATTTGCAATTTGCTTCAACATGCTATTTTCTACGGTTTTGCAAACATTTAACGTCTTTCACCAAAAATGACATGACATGACGTCACTAAAACGTCATTATCTTCTCAAAATTCTCACGAATTTAAAAAAAAATTGTAACACAAGATGTAGAATTGATGTACCATAAGGTACCGAAAGTTTCATTTTGATATCTGTCATAGTTTTCAAGTTATGGAGAAAGACGGGAGGGGGGTAAAATTTACCCCCCAGCGCCAAGCGGGTTAACACGCGCCCTGGAGGGGGGGCGAAATCCGCCCACCCCTCCGGTTTTTCGAGGATAGCGGAAAAACAGCGGCGCGCAGCGCCGACGTTTTTTGTATACCTGTTTAGAAATGAACTTTCCGCATTATGTAAAAGTCTTGGCCGCGGGTCATCTCAGGTCAGGTCACCAGCCCAGGTCACGTGATGACCTCAACTCTAAAACGTTTGCTGTAGTACCACAGCTACAGTTTTACGCCGATCGGTTTCAATCTTGCAGGACTTTATAAGGTCATAGATACCAACAATTTGTTAATCTCGGATTTCTAATATCGGTGACCTAAGGTCAGGTCAATTTTGTGACCGCCAACACTGTTTTATCAATAACTATCGACATAATGAAGATAGAGAAGAGAAAATGGTATCAATATGTTTGTCTCGTCGAGACACGTCTCCCAATATGCAACATGACCAACTTGGGTCATCACTTGACCTTGACCTGAGGTCAAATTTATCAGTTGATCTAACCCGATCACCATGAATATGATTCGAAGCGCCTTGACAAGAAACACGCGATGGCGTAAACATTATTGCTTTATCTGTATTAGGTAAAAGGTTATTTGCGAAAAACTGTTTTGAAAACAAAATCACCTTTTTGACATTCGATGACCTCTGGAGCCTAAGCTATTGACCTGAGCTCAAATATGAGGCCACCTAGGTCGATGGCATGTTGCAATGACTTTCGATTGCTTTTTTCCGTTTGCTGCTAACTATCATAGTTCCCGAGATATTTGGGGTGTTCGAACCGAAGTCTTGAAAACTTGAAAATCTGACCCTTGATGACCTCTGGTGACCTCAATATTGACCTGAAGAAAAAAATAACGAAATACTTTCGAAAGAGCGCGTGTTAACCCGTGAGTTACGGGGGTATATTTCATAACGCAACCTACTGGGGGGCTAGGGGCTATCCCCCCCCCCCTCGGATCTCCGGAACTAATGGACCGAATGTAAAAATTCAAACGGCATTCGATAGTCCTGGGAAATTTATCAAGGGAAACATAATATTGTTGACTTCGGGTCACCGATGACGTCACAAGTCAGGTCAAGTACAAAATGTTTGACTGTGTCAAAAGATCTCGATGGATGGAATTGTCACCCAAAATTGCGATATTAAACGCATAAGCTGTCGATAAATTGGTATGATTCGTATGTCTGCCACTTATAAGTACCTTTCTAAGCTGTTTAGGACCTTGGGTCAGGTCAAGGTCATCTGAGGTCACGAGGTCAAACTGCAGATTACGGTCATTAGGCGTTGAAATACATGTTTATGGGTTTGTTTATCGTCTAGAACAAGAAAAATGACCTTAGAACCTTGTTTGTTCCATATAAATAGAAGTAAAAAGCAAAAATGGAAATGCGTTTTTTATGCATAGTAATGCTGTGAGAGGTGGTCGATTTGTGTCATCTAAAGGTCATAACTCAGTCATTTTTGAACATTTTCGACTTTAAATTTGGTACACATATTCACCGCACATGTCTCGATCCCATGTATTCCAGTTTTTTATAAATTGACAATTTTGTAAAAGAAAAAAATGTATTTGGATTTCTCAAAATTTTGAATAAAAAACTCTAAAAAATCCGAGATAGCAGTTTGATAGCCAAGTCCATTGTCAGTAATTTGATTTACGACAATCGAGTTTTGTCAAACATCGTACCTTTGACAGCGTTTTCCGAAAACCATTAGTTTGCAACAAAAACCGAAGAACACGACGTCACTCTAACGTCATTCCCGGTTGACCTATTATATCCTCATATCGTTCCTTTTACCAACAGGTGTCAAATTTATGTGCCAGAAGGTACTGCAAGTTTGATGACGATGCCGGTGTTCGTTTAGGAGTTTTTGCAAAATAAGGGAGGGGGGGGGGGCAAAAAATAGCCCCCCAGTAAGCCGGGGGTTAACCCTTGCCATGGAAGGGCAAAATCACTACGTGTTCGGGTAGGGGAGGTTGGTACACCCCCCCCCCTTAGAGTTTCGCCACTAATTTAGCTAGAGATTCAAGACAAAGACGAGCGTGTTGCTTGTGACGAGAGGAAGCCGCTGATATCCGATGCTAAGGTATTGGGTTATTAGGTGACCTCTGTGGTCATGTCAATGACACAAAAGTCATCGAAGTTGTAAATGCGTATACATTGAATTTTTTAGAGCAAGAATTGTGAATTAGCATATCATAATGCTTAATGGGTGCCAAATTCGTAATCAGCGTCACAAAATGTCCTAAAAACTGACAAATTCCAACAAGGTCATGTCAAGTCATCTGAGGTCAGTGACCTCGGTTGACCTGTGGAAGCGCATGACCCCAGTGTAACATATAATTATGTAAAATGGATCCCAAATTTGAAATCAGCGGCACAAAATGTCCCAGATTCCACGAGAAGCCCCAAAAATTAATCTAAGGTCAGCGGAGGTCAATGACCTCAGTTGACCTCTGAAAAGGTCAATCGAGGTCACAATCTCAGTGGAAACCACAACTGTCACCTGGAACACCTGTACATATGCTCATGAACAACAAACAATCGGAAACTGCACAAGTTACAAGCATCGATACTGCGGGACGCCAGTGGCGCCTGACATGACCTTGAGAAACATGTTATAGGTCACGGTTCATATAGGTTATAAATTTAACGTTTTCAGAGCATGTGGTAAATTTGTCATAAGTAGGGGACAGAAATTTGCAGCAAAATCAGTTGGAAAATACAAGAGTTATTCCAGAAAAACCGAGGGGGTAGCATCTACCCCCCTACCCGGACGAGGGTTAAAACGCACCGACTGCTGTGGTCATTTGGCGCCCAGGCTCCATTGGCAAGCATGTGAAAATCAAGGACAGATGATTTAATCCATGCTGAGGTAAGATAAATGAGGTAAAATGCATTTAACATAAGACCATTGCAAGTCACAGACACCGTGAAAGTACGGCGGGCACCGCAGCACAGCTCTTCTACACACTCACGGCGGGCACCGCACCACCCCTCTTCTATCACTGGCACAAGGTCGGCTCCTCCGACCGTCAGACGTCAGGTGTCCAGTGCGCATGCGCCAACAGCAGAGACCGTGTATATAAGGTGAACGTCTGCGGCAGAAGTCAGAGTCAAACAGTTTCAGCACCTCTCCTCACCTCCCTCTTCTGACGTCATGGCGATGAAACTGGTAAGTACTCGGATTTTTGTTTTAAATAACTTCTTTGTAACTTCGCTGTCACAAATATTGTTTACATTAAAACGACATTAATTTAAAAAATCAGTTATATATTGATTCATTGACGTATAAATCCACTGAATTTAATGCAAATGAAAAAGATACAAGAAATAATCTGTGAATGAAAAGAAAGATGTCATATTTCACGCTTCTTCAAGCGACAATATTTTTCGTCCGTGCACGTGCTGTTGTGACACAGTGCGCTCTGTTGTCCTCAGATCAGTATGTTGGCCTGTGTGGCTGTGGCCACGGCCAACCATCCGCCCCCGTATGGACATCCGGCTCCGCAATATGTGAGTACCATATAGTAGATTATACCATATAATATATAGTATCCATATCAGGTCTTTAAAATTAAAATAAAAAATAAATATTAGATATAAAATATAAATATAAAATATATATATAAATATTATATATAAAATATATTATATAAAATATTTAAAAAATAAAATTAAAAGTCTTTAAAATTCTTTAAAATTAGGTAAGATGTACCTAACTAAGTATTTTTTCGGCTGTTCGATTTGTTCTATAGCTCATCCTAATAGATGTATTATAGCTTATACTCATTCCACATTTCCAGACACATTGGCAAGTAGAGGAAACCTGAAAAGGAAATGTATTCATTTCAAACCTTTGGTATTAAAAACGCCCGAAACATGCCTCCCAAAAAGTAATCCTGGAGCCGCCTCTGAGGCAGATTTATGAGAAGAAGAAAAAACATTTAGTTTTTACTCATTTCGCAGTAAGGTGAAGCTGTTTGCTGCAGCATTATAGCATATAGTTAGATAGTTAGATATACATCAACTGATGTGATCCTTGCTAGTCCCAAGCAGTTTTTGTCATTTTTAGCGAATTTTGTATCACTCGTTTAGCGTTTATTTTTAGGATTCAGGCAGGGTTTCGTATTTTTCGTATATTCACATGATTTTATCATATGTATGTATGTTAAGCAGGTGAATGTCAATGTGTAATATCGTGTTTTTGTTTTAAACTTTGACTTCCTCCATCAATGGGTCATCCCGTCGGCGATCTTGAGAAATAAATAAAATAAAATAAAGTATTACTTTGTGTATATATTTTAGACCTAAAGCTAACGATCTTTCACTCCTAAGGTACGACAATTACAGGAAGTACGTTTTTATCTTATACTAGATTTTATGAAAACTCTTTGCCACTTTTAGACTTGACGAGTGATAAACTGTGACCAAATTGTTTGGATAATATATGCTAATGGTGTTTGTGTTCATCTTTATTAGGGCGGTTACCAGCAGCACTACTGCGACCCGACAGCGGCGCCGGCCTGCGCCGCCAACTCGACGCTCACCTATTGCCTCGAGGACGCCGAATACCCGTCCTATGAGATCAAGGGGGCCATCTCGCAGGACCACCTGTTCGCCAAGAAGTACGCCGACATCGGCACCCAGTCGGCCGACGAGCTAGTTGACGGCCTGACCGCCGAGCAGGAGGCGGCGTTCGACTACGCCTACTACACGGGCTCGTCCAAGGGCGACAGTCCGTACGACGTGACGCACTGGGCCGGCCCGGCCGGCTACATCTGCCCCAGCGACGTGGCCTACGCGCAGCCGCGCCGCGCCCAGAACGTGGCCGGCGAGTGGCGCGTCATCGTCAACGACGTGCACTACTACACGCAGACGGCGCGTCTCGAGACGTGCCTGCACCCGGACGCCGCGTGCCGCGCGCTGGCGCCCTGCTACCAGAGCAAGTGCACCCAGAAGTACATCTACCACCGCATGCTCTCGTTCGACCCTTGCGACGCGTACAAGGGCCTCTTCATCGACATCTACCGGCTGCCGTCCGCCTGTAGCTGCCACGTGCCTACCCTCTGATTGGCTCACGTCGCGCGTGACGTCACTGAACCAAAGCTAGACACCACGGCGAGCGAGCACACCGGCCTGTGCAGCGCCCGGGCCGGCTGAAAACTACTCCCCCCAGAGACTGCCGCCGCGCCGCCCGCCGAGACATCGAGGCTGCTGTGTTGTGTGCGTGTGTGCTGGCTCTCCGGCTGAGTGTCGCAACTCTGTCTCTCCCTGTCCTCTCCTATGCTGAGAAAACAAAAACACAATACAAACAGCATAACAGATTACGACATTGTTTTCATAGGAAACAGGGTATAGCAGGAAGCACCTGAGGACAAAGTCGTTTCCATGATTGGGAAAGAATTTCGCATATATTGAATACCTTTTGACCTGAAATACTGACTGTTGATGCACGCTGTTGGCAGCACCATGCGAAATATTATAGAAGTCACGTGTCAAATGCAGGATATTTGAAAGCCACATTTCTTCATTTTATCAAACTCAGAGAAAAATAGGAATTCCCATTATCACTGATTTTATATGTTGTCATTATCAAAATACTTCACCCTCGCCCTACGGGGGGGGGGGGCCTGCAGGCATCCTATGATGTTTTTCATAAATAACTATTTACACATGCATGGCATCTTTCTGATATTTTGAGTAGTTTAGTTTACAACAATTATACGTATGCTGGAATATTTTTTGATGACGTAATGTTGGTAAAAAAACGAGAAATATTGGAAAAATCATAGAAAACTGTGTTGTAAAGCAAATTGCAAACGAAAAGCTTTAAAGCTACAAAATGGCATTTTCTTTCAAATGGCAATTTGGGATTAAAAAAAAAAAGAACCCTAAAATGGGGATTTAAAAAAAAAATCATCACAAAATCAAAATTTTCAAAGCTGTTAAAAATGAATATGTGTGAGAGAACAAGTATGGACAATACCTAAACCAAATGTCAAATCAATATCTGGAGTTTTGACAGGGTGATGGCTCCCTAAGTGTAAGAAACTCATGACCTCATTTAAACAAACGTTCTTTGATATTTTTTGACAAGCTACGAACAAACTTTTTTTGACAAGCCTTTTATGTATTTCTGATCCAGACTGATCTAGGAACATGCCTTTTTATCTACCGAGGTCATTCACTTGACCTGGAAGGTCACTCGTTGATCTGAAACCTAAAAATCGCATACTGTTACATTCCTTCTCATGACAGGGAACATACTGGTTCTTACCGCATTTATCTAAAGTTGCTTGTTTTGGAAGTTAAAAAGGGGGGCCTGTCAGCTTCCCCCCCCCCCCCTCCCGCAGAGCGAAGGTGAAAAAAGCTCCCGTAGAACTAAGTTGTTGGTGCCGAACTCTAAAAAAAATTATTTCGAAACTATAAAAAACTATTTGCAAACTCCAAAAGCCTCTTTTGTCAGAGAACCTCGTTTTAAGGACAGGCTGATTGACAGTATCTGAGGCAATGTCAATTGGCATCATCGCAGATTGCTGTCTGTGGTGGATTTGACAATTTTCAGAACGAGGCCTGTTGATGAGCTCGTGGAATTGTTCAAACATGGCACAGGACACGGTATGCCGAATTTCTGGATTGTGTTACTGTTAATACGACAGCCTGGTGGTCTTGTGGCGTAAATTGTTTCGTTAACGTTTAGTAACGTTTAACTCTATTAGTGGCAGGCTCCTGGCTACTGCTATTAGTGGCAAGGGGGAGTGGCGGTAGTGGATTCTCCCCCTCCCCCCAGTGATCTGGAGATTCACCCGGCCGATTTTCGAAAATCAAACGGCGTCGATACTTCTTCAACACTATCTATATTTCTTTTAAAAGAAATATAATCAAATTATAAATATTCGATAGGGGAGGGAGTAACTGGGTGGAACAACTAACAAAATTAGAGGTATATTTGATCCAAAATAGCTGCCATGTTTATCAACCGAGTTGAAAGCAACTGATGAGAATCGATATATATATATATATATATATATATATATATATATATATATATATATATATATATATATATATATATATATATATATATATATATATATATATATAAATAAATTTGAAAAATCGTAAAAAACAGTGTTTTGAAGCCAATTGCAAACGCAAAGAAGGAAAGCTACACAATGGCATCAAATAGCAATCTAAGATTTTCAAAAATGTTTTTTTTTCACCCCTAAAATGGGAAAAACTTCTTTTAAAAAAATCATCATAAAATCAAAATTTTCAAAGCTGTTAAGAAAACGATTTTTTTCTTGTTAAAGCAATATCTTGACTTTTGACTGAGTGATGGCTCCTTAAGTGTAAGAAATTCATGACGTCATTTTAAAAAAAAACTTTTTTTTTACCTTTTTTTGACAAGCTACGAATTAATCATTGCCTTTTATGTATTTCTGATCCAAACTGTTCAGGGATCTTGTCTTTTTATTTACATTTACCAATTTCTAATTTAGAGGTTTTTTGACAGACAAAATCGCTGTTCTGGACGTGGTCGATCCGAGGTCGGATTCGCCCCCTCCCCCGGAGATATGGAGATCCACCCGGCCGATTAAAAAAAAATTAAACTGTTTTCTATTCCCCTCAACACTATCTACATTTCTAAAAAATACAATAAAATTATCAATCTTCGATAGGGGAGGCAGCAACTGGGTGAGAAAAAAAATAACAAAATTAGAGGTATAATTGATCCACCACAGCTGCCATGTTTATCAACCGATTTGAACGCAACTCATGAGAATCGATAGATATAAAATTGGGAATTGATATAAGACGGTGAATTTTGAAATTGCAGAAATTATAGGCGTTTGCAAACCGCTAAATATCGGGAAAAAATAAATGCCTTTAAACCCGTCTTTTGTGTTTTTGTTGTTGTAATAAATGAAATGGTGCAAATACAAACATAAAGATAGCAAAAGACAAGTCTCAATTCCCTTCCCCTTCCCCTTCTGAGCACGTCACTGAACAAATGTAAAACTGCCATTATTTACTTTTCGTTGCATACACATCAAATTATAAGCAGCAAAAAATCTGTTTTGTATCCGCCCATGGCAAAATGTTCCATATTTGTGAATACCCAAAATATAGGTCAAACTGCAGGGAATTAAATGCCGCTTTTCCGGAGTGAATCAGTTCGGCGTTTTCCGAGATACGAGGGGGGAGGAGAATATACTCCCCCCCCCCTCCCGACAGTTGTGTATCTTGTTTAGCCCGACAGTAATAGGATTATCTCAGTACTGAGTAGTAATGAGATAACGCTTCAGTTACTGAAGCACCAATCACTGGACCGAAGATGGCCTATAAAGTGGCTATGTAACTGGCATCGGCCCACCAAAACCGGCTATACAATGCCGGTCAACTGACTGAGATAACACATTGAGATCAACATTAGACACTCATTAACTGCGATGACCGAGTTCGAGTGCAACATGAAGTTCAGCTGTTCAACTGCCCTCTATTTGAGTACAGCTCTCTCTAAAGATTGAATGTGTCTAATAATGTTAAGGAAGAGGGAAACTAATAGCGTGACAATACCAACACAATACGGAGGATTATATTTATTTGAAGAATTGGAATAACGTCCAAACTGTAACATACACAAATAAAAACCCTGATTATGTCACTTTTCCTAACTCAGCGCTAGCAAAATAAAGAGTATTCAAATACCTATGCCTATGCAAATTATAGGTATCATGGTGATAGCTTTTGCCAACTGGTTCAAGAAAGACTAAATATTGCAATCCTTTGCATAAACATCTGTGATAAAGATTACTCACGCTAGGTGAGAGTTAACACAGGAAAAATGTCCCCTGAGCGAGGTAGTTTTAGTTTAAACTAGTCACCTGCGCGCGTGTTAACACTATTGTGTAATTACTCAGTATTTGTGTTATTTGATTTAATCTTCCCGGCTATATCAATGGCAAATACGTATCAATTTGCGAGATTCAAAATATTTTGTAGGCCATTTAAATACAAGTAAATCGCCTTTTTGGGCGATGACCGAGCGAGGGCGCACTGATAAAGCTAAAACAGGTTTGAAATATGAAACGGTACTGAAGCACACGTGGTAGTAACCTATAGTACTTTTAGTCCTTTTAGTCCTCCATAAAAATTGCCAGGCCTCAATGCAGGCCAATATAAAAATTGAGTTTTTTTAGATTGTACATAATCCCCTTTCTCAGATCCGCCAAAAGGGAATACGTCCTGGCGGCTGCATACTTTAGCGTATACAAAAACAAATGCTTAGATAAATCAAGCCATTTTTGATCAAGAGTGATTTGTGTTCATTTCGACGTCTGCGTGTTCCAACCGCTGTGGTACCACCCCTATCAGAACGCAACATAACAAAATACAAATTGATTTGATGGTCCTTATCCAGTTGCGAAAACCCGATCTCAATATATGTGGAGCTGTGGTGGAGCTGTGGTCGGAGCTGTGGTTGTTTCCAAAAAGCGTCTATATGGCCGGCTCGGGCCGGGTCGGGACGTGCCGGGCCGGGTCGGGCCGGGTTAGATGTAAATTTGTCTAGTAGTAAGTTGACGAGAAACCTCACGGGCGCTTCATGCCCGCTCGGTACTAATATAAATAATGGTGGACCTACAATAGAACCCTGCAGGATTCCTACAGGAACAGCAGCCTGTTTTTCAGGGTAAAAATAATTCATACTTGCTATTTGATTCCTGTTACTGAGGTACGAACTAATCATGTCATTTAAACGACACCTCATTCCCACGCAGTGATTTTCGTTTAAAACGTATTTTGATAGATACGATATCGAAAGCGTTTCCTAGGTCCAGGTATAAGACACCCGTTAGTTCATTTTTTCTGTTATTTCTTATTTCGAACAATCGGCAAATACATGTTGTGTTTCTTAAAAGTCCGAATTGAATAGGATTCCGTATGTTTGGAATGTCTTCTTTTAAAGGAGGCTAATTTTGCAGTTGTGTGAAGTATCTTCCCCATATTTTTTATTCAAAGAATTGGCAGTAAATATATCGGTCTTTATTATCAACAATTACCTCTACTTCCAGCTTGTTGATATTGGCGTTATTATTTCAACTTCAAGATTGTTAGGAAATAATGATTACCTCCAACATGAGTTGAAGAAAGTTGCAGCGGTCCATCAGGGGTTACCTCCCAGTCAAATGCTTTCTGTCCGGTGATACCTGTTTTGGGAAACCAAACGGAGCAGCCGAAAATGGAACGGAGCAGCCGCTCCAGTGTCGGTTGTCGGGGCGGTGCCTCCACCGTCCGTCTGTCGGGCCAGTTCAGGGTCGAGGTGAGACCGCTCCCCACACAGGTATAAAGGCGGCGGACACCACTTCACCCACAGCAGAATCGACTAGCTCCCGCTCGGTAGCAGCATCCCTCTCACTGAGCAGCAGACATGGCGTTCCGTATCTTGGTGAGTAGCTATAGAGCAATACTGTATTCTCATTTGTGATGACATAAAGAAGAGTGCATAATATGTTTGCTAGTTCAGCTTATACTTATATTGTACTTGAATTTGGTTCTAGTTCAACAACGTGATGTGTCAAACCAGAATGTTTCAAATTTGAGGGATTTTTTAAACTTATTTTTGGGAGCATATTTTCGAAACATTGTTTATTATTACACAAATTCATCTTCGAAAACCGAAACTAAGTTATTTATTCCAAAACAAGGTCTGTTGAAAGTGGTGAAAGATATTGCTTTCCATTAAACCAAAATGTATTTAATGCTTATCTAATCACTCACGACTTCGTCTAAGATAATTCGCCTCACATGTGTTTTGTCCCTCAGTTGGCGGCGGCCGTGACCGCCCTGGCGTCCGCCTCGTCCCCTCCTGTCAGCTACCACTCGACCACGTACGCACCTCTTGCCTACGGTCCCACACACGCGCCACCCTACTCTCCGGCTCCGACCTACGAGAGCTACCAGGTAAATGATAACGTCAAAATTACATTGGTACATTTTGATACAATGTAAATTTTCATTTGAGCGTCACCGAAAACAGACCTGCAGCTTTTCCGCTGTTCAACTTCATAGCATTGAATATGCGGAAAGTGAATGGTTTATCTTTTAACAAAAGGTTACGTAGTTCTTCATTTGAAATTCGGAAACCTCAGCGAACAAACTGAGAGGCAAGAACGTGTTTTCACTATCAATATACTTCCAGTAACGAAGTGACACTGTAGTGCTCTTCTTGCACCTACGATTTGTTTACAATAAAGAATATACGAAACTGTTGTAGTTAAATCTTGATATTCACAAAATTTGTCAATATGGCTTTAGCTGTTTTTGAACGCTTTGTATGCTCAGCATTTAATGAGTGTTTGGGTTGCACTGCATGGTTATTATCTTAATTATTCAGGCTTATCCTGAACCTGTATACGAAACAAATTAGTGTGTTCTCACGTCACCTTATCTTAAAGGCACAAAGTTGTATATTTTGCTAACGACACTAATATCTTTTTTCCTTCAGCACCAGTACCAGCCGCAGCCTGCCTATGGCCACCAGCAGCCTGAGTACGGCCACCAGCAACCTGCATACGGTCACCAGCAGCCT
This sequence comes from Chirona hameri, assembly GCA_036785665.1. Lineage (NCBI taxonomy): Eukaryota > Metazoa > Arthropoda > Thecostraca > Balanomorpha > Balanidae > Chirona > Chirona hameri. The sequence continues at coordinate 14,384 of JAXIVJ010006719.1, read as the reverse complement.
GCCTACGGCCACCAGCAGCCTGCCTACCCTGCCTGTCCTCACTACCCCAGCGACCCGGCCTGCAGCGCCAACACCACCGACCCCTGGTGCCTCGAGGACGCCGAGTACCCAGAGTACGTAGTGATTCTCTACAGTTTACACTTATGCCTGGTTCTTCGGACTACCTAGTTTATTACGGAGAGGCATTCTAAAAGCAAAAATTAGTTATAGAATACTTTTTCAAGATAAATATTGATAAACAAATCATCTCAAAGAAGATTTCGTCCCAAATTATATGCGCTAAACAAATGACAACTAATGTTTCAGGTACGAGATCACGCACGCCATCAGCTCCAACAAGCACAAGGTTCTGGAGCTGTATGCTGATGTGGCGGACCTTAACACCGAGAACTCTGTCGAGAGGTGAGTACCGAAAATCCTACGTCACTGGGGGCTAGTGGTTATTTTATCAGGTACAATTATGCGCGAGGTTGTCGTTTTTAGCGACTTAAACAGCGAAGCTTTCAGTTCAGTTCAAACGTAACACATATTTGGAATATAAAAACGGTTCCATCAGCTGTATTTAATCAAAGTCACCTTGGTGAAATGCAATAGTTTAAAATCAAAAAGTTCCAACGCCTCACTTTCCTACCATTACTCCCCATACGTCAATATCTTGTCCTCCGTTTCTCAGGCTGACCAAGATTGAGGAGGAGACGTACCTCTGTCCGTCGGAGGTGGGCTACGTTCGTCCCCTGCGTGCCGTCAATACCGACGGCAAGTGGAGAGTCATCGTCAACAACATCAAGGTAAACACCGCACCATCCAACGAGGAATTCATGCGCAGCTATAATACATAAATATAGCTAAGTTGAAAACTAATGTAATTATTTTTAAGAAAACTTTCAATTTTTGACTTCTTTTTACTCGTTGTTATTGACGTAACTTTATTGAAAAAGGCAAGGAAATTGTTTTCTCCAAATACAAATAATTGTGACAAGATAACCTTCTTTGTTCTCTGCAAAGTTGAAGTACAGAGCTTACCGATAGATGTCGTTACAGGTTGACTACGAGACGTTCACCCAGACAACCCGCATTGAGAAGTGTCTGTCTGCTGGTGAGCCTTGCCCACTGGTGCCTCAGTGCTATGAGACAAGCTGCCTCCAGAAATCCGTCTACCACCGGTCAGTATATACGGGTTGATTTGTGGGAAAACAATTTGTTCGCCTCGTAACGCAAGGGGTGAATCGAATAGCAAATATTCAAATAAGTGCCTCCGAAGTCAACAACAACAAACTACTTTATCATGGGTAGTTTGTCAAATTCGTCAAGTTATGAGTTTATAGCATTAAATCATGGCAAGATAGTCAAAATATGATGTAACGTAACTATACGTCTTTTGCCTTACTAACAGCTTCTTAGTGCATGACCCGTGTGACAAGAATATCTCCTTGTGACCTGACTGTGACCTGTGCTTTGCTCTGTACAGGTTCCTGGTGTACGACGCGTGTGACCAGTACTTCCCCTTCGCCATCGAGACTTTCCAGCTGCCCGCCTCTTGCGCCTGCTCTCTGGGAGCTTACGAAATCACCCACTAGATGGCAGCAGCGAACGTTACACGGCCTGACAATGTAATACCGAACACATGCGTTAGACTCCGTTAACTATGTAGTAATTGATTTCGAGCTATGTATTTATTATCACGTGCTGATATGGTGGTGATGACGCTACAGTGGTGAGCTAGCGACTTTGTGACTTCATTTTATAGAGTTCTTGGTGTGAGATTGTAATGTTCTTGATCTCGTGCTGGGCGGCGCGGCGGCAGTTCTCTGGGGGGAGATTTTATCACCTGCGACCGTCCAGGCAACGTCAAGTGTACAGTGCGCTCGTTCTGATCGCATATTTAATGGAGAGAAGTAATTATGATTTTGTGGGATGCTGCTAAGATTTTGTGCATATTTGTGATTATGTCAATAAGGAATAAATTAACATCATTAGATATGTTCTTGCGACGTTATGTTCAATGTCCGCCAGCTTTAGGGAAAACAAATCAGGTGTAAAAAGTAGAATGTATATATAAATATGAAAAGCAGCACATAATACGATAGAGTATTTGGCAGTTGGGGATGATCATTGTCTTTATTGCACGCTCTGATGAAATGATATGTTATCGTTATTTGAGACAATGTTTTTTCATGCAAAAGCATTGGTTTAGTTCCCTATTCAGTTTGGAGGGGAAAAAGTCTCACCAACTTTTTAAGCATACCAACTTTCAGTTCGGTCCCTCCAAATATTATCAGGATCAGAGTTATCATTATGTTCAATGTGTCTGACAAATGGTCGAAACATTGTCTAAAAAATATTTGCCGTCATTGGACTTCATCAATAGACTGGTATGAAACAATAAAGAATGAAGTTTTACAACTAGAATGTCACTTACAGCATCTTTTTTTCCACACTTCCTAAGCACGCCCCGGAGAAACATTGAACTTCCTATTCACGCACCGAATAGGCTTTGAACTTCCTAATCAAATACTAAATAGGCATTGCGGTACATTCTACATATTTCCCGAGGGACAAAAAATAATATATCAGACAGCTGGAGACCGCACCGTGGTGTTAGACGCATAAGAACACATGGTAGAGTGCGCCGCATGTCATACAATAATACGGTGTCGCCTTCAGACTTTCCAAGGGGCGATAGATGGAAAACCTCTGCCCTATTTTGATTAAAATAAAACACCACAGGCAGTTAGTAGTAGCGCACACAACTGTACCACCAAACCCAGAATATAGCAGTATTGGACACAACAATACCACCAAACGCTGGAGACTGCAGAAGCGCCCACAAAACTAACACTGCGGAATATCAGAGACTGTAGTGGCGCACATAGCAGTACCACCAAATACTTGATACTCCAGAAGGGCTCACAACACTAACACCGTCAAACCTGGGAGACTGTATTAGTCTGAACAGGGCAGTGTCCTCCTTCAGTGTACTGCTGTAGACCTCTCTACACAGACGGGCTGACCGTGCCGTCTGTACAGGGCGTTGTCGTCCTTCAGTGTACTGCTGTAGACCTCTCTACACAGACGGGCTGACCGTGCCGTCTGTACAGGGCGGTGTCGTCCTTCAGTGTACTGCTGTAGACTTATCTACACAGACGGGCTGACCGTGCCGTCTGTACAGGGCGGTGTCGTCCTTCAGTGTACTGCTATAGACCTATCTACACAGACGGGCTGACTGTGCCGTCTGTACAGGGCGGTGTCCTCCTTCAGTGTACTGCTGGGGACCTCTCTACACAGACGGGTTGACCGTGCCGTCTGTACAGGGCGGTGTCGTCCTTCAGTGTACTGCTGTGGACCTCTCTACACAGACGGGCTGACCGTGCCGTCTGTACAGGGCGGTGTCTTCCTTCAGTGTACTGCTGTGGACCTCTCTCCACAGACGGGCTGACCGTGCCGTCTGTACAGGGCGGTGTCTTCCTTCAGTGTACTGCTGTGGATCTCTCTACACAGACGGGCTGACCGTGCCGTCTGTACAGGGCGGTGACATCCTTCAGTGTACTGCTGTTGACCTCTCTACACAGACGGGCTGACCGTGCCGTCTGTACAAAGCGGTGTCGTCCTTCAGTGGGGACGCTGTGGACCTCTCTACAATGACGGGCTGACCGTGCCGTCTGTACAGGGCGGTGTTGTCATTCAGTGTACTGCTGTGGGCTTCTCTACACAGACGGGCTGACCGTGCCGTCTGTACAGGGCGGTGTCGTCATTCAGTGTACTGCTGTGGACCTCTCTACACAGACGGGTTGACCGTGCCGTCTGTACAGGGCGGTGTCGTCCTTCAGTGTACTGCTGTGGACCTCTCTACACAGACGGGCTGACCGTGCTGTCTGTACAGGGAGGTGTCGTCATTCAGTGTACTGCTGTGGACCTCTCTACACAGACGGGCTGACCGTGCCGTCTGTACAGGGCGTTGTCGTCATTCAGTGTACTGCTGTGTACCTCTCTACACAGACGGGCTGACCGTGCCGTCTGTACAGGGCGGTGTCGTCCTTCAGTGTATTGCTGTGGACCTCTCTACACAGACGGGCTGACCGTGCCGTCTGTACAGTGCGGTGTCGTCCCTCAGTGTACTGCTGTGGATCTCTCTACACAGACGGGCTGACCGTGCCGTCTGTACAGGGCGGTGTCATCCTTCAGTGTACTGCTGTGGACCTCTCTACACAGACGGGCTGACCGTGCCGTCTGTACAGGGCAGTGTTGTTCTTCAGTGGGGCCGCTGTGGACCTCTCTACACAGACGGGCTGACCATGCCGTCTGAACAGGGCGGTGTCGTCCTTCAGTGGGGCCACTGTGGACCTCTCTACACAGACGAGCTGACCGTGCCGTCTGTACAGGGCGGTTTCGTCCTTCAGTGGGGCCAATGTGGACCTCTCTACACAGACGGGCTGACCGTGCCGTCTGTACAGGGCTGTGTAGTCCTTCAGTGGGGGCACTGTGGACCTCTCTACACAGACGGGCTGACCGTGCCGTCTGTAAGGGCGGTGTCCTCCTTCAGTGTACTGCTGTGGACCTCTACACAGACAGGCTGACCGTGCCGTCTGTACAGGGCGGTGTCGTTCTTCAGTGTACTGCTGTGGACCTCTCTACACAGACGGGCTGACCGTGCCGTCTGTACAGGGCAGTGTCCTCCTTCAGTGTACTGCTGTGGACCTCTCTAAACAGACAGGCTGACCGTGCCGTCTGTACAGGGCGGTGACGTCCTTCAGTGGGGCCGCTGTGGACCTCTCTACAATGACGGTCTGACCGTGCCGTCTGTACAGGGCGGTGTCCTCCTTCAGTTGGGCCGTTGTGGACCTCTCTACACTGACGGGCTGACCGTACCGTCTGTACAGGGCGGTGTCCTCCTTCAGTGTACTGCTGTGGACCTCTCTACACAGACGGGCTGACCGTGCCGTCTGTACAGGGCGGTGTCGTCCTTCAGTGTACTGCTGTGGACCTCTCTACACTGACGGGCTGACCGTGCCGTCTGTACAGGGCGGTGTCGTCCTTCAGTGTACTGCTGTGGATCTCTCTACACAGACGGGCTGACCGTGCCGTCTGTACAGGGAGGTGTCGTCCTTCAGTGTACTGCTGTAGACCTCTCTACACAGACGGGTTGACCGTGCCGTCTGTACAGGGCGGTGTCGTCCTTCAGTGTACTGCTGTGGACCTCTCTACACTGACGGGCTGACCGTGCCGTCTGTACAGGGCGGTGTCGTCCTTCAGTGTACTGCTGTGGATCTCTCTACACAGACGGGCTGACCGTCCTGTCTGTACAGGGCGGTGTCGTCCTTCAGTGGGGCCGCTGTTCTACTTTTGCTGTGGGCCGACCTCCTCACGACAGGGGAGAGAGAGGAGGGGAGGAGAGGATGAGGGAGGGGAGGGAGTGGAGGGAGGGGAAGGGCGTGTCGTATGCAGTCCGTGATGCAGCTGACCGATATCAGAAGCCGGGTGGGGCGCGGCGTTAGCGTCTATGGTGTTGAAGACACTGGTCTGCTCCAACTAGCTGGTGGTGCATGTGATATCGGGAAAACAGATAAGAACTCTCAAAATTAATGTTCAGAAGCAGGAAATGTTAATCAATATCAAAGCGGTCACCGGTAAGTACGTCCAACTGTACATTTAATTACAAACAAATGCAATAATTTGCAACATATAACATATTCAGTTGGACGGCGGTCTTCAATAAAATGTTATACTGTGCCGCAACGCATTGGTAGTTGCGGTACAGCCTACATATTTCCCCGGGACAACAAATACTACATCAGACAACTGGAGACCGCAACGTGATGTTAGACGCATGAGAACACATTGTTGAGTGCGCCGCATGTCATACAATATTACGATGTCGCCTTCAGACTTTCCAAGGAGCGGTAGATAGAAAACCTCTACCCCTCTGTGATTCAATTAAAACACCACGAGCAGGAGACTATTTAACCGGCACACAACGGTAACACCAAACCTTAGAGACTCCAATAGCGCACACAGAAGTAACACCAAACTAGGGAGACTCCAATAACGCACACACCAGGAACACCAAACCCTGGAGACCCCTGTGCCCAATATTACCAAGTGCCGTGATCGCACTCAATCTTACCAATGGTGTAGTACGGCATATTGGTGCGCTGGCCAACAAGACTTTGGAAACCCGGGATCGAACCGGTGACATCTCGATCTTCAATGTAGCGTCCTCCCGACTAAAATATTTCGACAATGAGCTCGGACAAACCAAACACCGTGGTTCGCTGAGTGCGGCATTCTGAACACTCCATTCACGGCATGCCGTACTTAAGCACTCACGGCATTTGGTAAGATTTGGGCCAGTATTGGACATAAACTGCTATAGCGTAAACAACACTAACACCACATTCCCTCGGAGACTGCAGCAGCGCACGTAGCAGTAACACCAATTAATAGAGACTGCAGTAGCGCACAGAACACGAACACCACGAACTGGAGACTACAGTATCGCACACAACACTAACACCGCCAAGTATCGGAGATTGCAGTAGCGCACACAGCAGTAACACCAAGTAAATGAGACTGCAGTGGCATACACATCAGTAACACAAAATGCTGGAGACTGCAGTAACGTACACAACACTAACTGAGCCGAAGCTTGGAGACCGTCTTAGCGCACATAACAGTAACACAAAATGCTGGAGACTGCAGTAGCGTACACAACAGTAGAACCAAACGATGGATACTGCAATAGCATACACAACACTAACACCTTCAAACCTTGGAGACTGCAGTAGCGCACACAGCAGTAACACCGCTCGTTGGAGACTGCAGAAGCATACAACAATAACACCTTGAAACCTTGGAGACTGCAGTAGCGCACACGACAGTAAGGCCCGCCCCACACGAGTGCGTTTTTCATGCGTTGCGTTGCGTTGCGTTGCGTTGCGTTGCGTTGCGTTTCGTCACGGGGCTACCAACCTCCAGCCCGGACCGGCTCAAGCCCATGCACACCAAGCCAAGGCCTGGGCCTGGCCCGGTCAAATGTATACTATTGAGGTCCAGGCCCTGCCTGGCCTGGTCAGGTTAAGCATACTCACACAAATTATAATCATTATCCTAACATATTTACTTGTATACTATATATGTCAGACAATGACACAAATTTGATGACAATTATTTTTGATCATCGAAAACAATCAGATTAACCCGCGAGTTACTGGGGCGGGGGGGCTATTTTTTGCCCCCTCACGTTATTTTACAATAATTTATAAACGAACACGCGTATAGTCACCAATCTTGCAGTAACTTCTGACACATTAATCCTACACATTTTGGCAAAATTATAAATATAAGGCTATGATAGGTCAACCCGGAATGACGTCAGAGTGACGTCATGTTCTTCGGTTTTTGTTGCAAAATAATGGTTTGCGGAAAACACCGTCAAAGGTACGATATTTGAGATAAACTAAATTCTATTAAATCAAATTACTGACAATAGACCGCGCTATCAAACTGCTATCTCAGATTTTTGAGTTTTTTTTTATTCAAAATTTTGAGAAATCCAAAGTCATTTCTTTTTGTTTTTACAAAATTTTGAAGTAAAAATCAGAATTATCCAAAACCGGAATATATGTGGTCAAGACCTATGCGGTGAATATGTATACCAAATTTAAAGTCGATATCTTTAAAAATTACCGAGTTATGACCTTCAAATGACAAAAATGGACCACTTCTCACAGCATTACTATGACAAAAAACGCATTTCCATTGTTGCTTTTTACTTCTATTTATATGGAACAGACAATGTTCTATGGTCATTTTTCGCGTTATATACGAAAAACAAACCAAAAAATATGTGTTACAACGCCTAATGACCGTAATCTGCAGTTTGGCCTCGTGACCTCGGATTACCTTGAATTGACCCAAGGTCATAAACAGCTTAGAAAGGTACTAAGAATTGTCAGACACACGAATCATACCGATTTATTAACGGCTTATGCGTTTAATTTAGCAATTTTGCGCGACAATTCCATCCATAGAAACCTTTTGACACGGTCAAACATTTTGTACTTGACCTGACCTGTAACATCATCGGTAACCTCGAGGTCAACAATATTATGTTTCCCTCGATAAATATCCCAGGGCTATCGAATGCTGTTTGAATTTTTACATTCGGTCCAGTAGTTCCGGAGATCAGAGGGGAGGGGGCAAAAAAGTACCCCCCCAGTAAGTCGCGTTATGAAATATACCCCAGTAACTCGCCGGTTAATAGTGACACCATATTATATTTTAGAACACCTGACAAACAGAGCAATTGCCTTTAGGTATGTTTTGCCAGATATTGCAGTTCCTTAACCCTATTCCGGTCCGGCTTTTTACGCTTAATCTGTCCGGGAGGAACCGATTCGGCCCATTCCTGAGATCTCGGCTCCTATGAAAGCTACAATAACACAATCTGATGGGTAGAAATGACTCACATGAAATAATTTTGTGTATATATTTCATGACCTTGGGTCCATATCTTTGAGGTTAAACGAGGTAAAATGTACCGAAATGTCAATGATAAATTTTGGTAAATAGCTTTTTACCTATGAAAGATAGAACAATAATGTTGCCACTATCGTGTTTCACTCGTTAAGACGCATCAATTTATATCAAGTTTGAAATAGTAGCATTTTTCACGAAGGATTTTGCGTTTGAGGCGATTGGGGCGTTTAGGGGCGTTGAAGGGGATTGGGGCGATTTGAGCGAATGAGGCGTTTGGGGTAAATGGGTCTATAGAACGTAAGAACGCTGCTTTTACAGATGATTTTTGGTATCAATCGTAACTTTATGAATTAATGCATTTTTCTCGAAATTACTTTTTAATGAATTATTTTTAACACCGTAGTTTACTTGAAATTAACAGGCGCCGCCGCCCGGTCACCATGACGACGGCAAGGCCGTTCGCCTGAAGTCACGTTGCACACATGACTCCGGCGCCGGCCGGCTGGTCACCATGGCGACCAGCCGGCCGGTCGCCTGACGTCACGTTGCGCATGTGCAGAGCCGTGGTCTGCGCCCAGCAATGGCGTCTGTTCGATCTAGTGCAGCCATTGTTTAGTTTTCAGTACCAGTGGCTGCAGAAAGCCCGCATGTTTCATGGGTTTATCATTGCCTTTTCTGAGGTCTTTTCAGCTTTGAGTGAGATTCATCAATTAATAAATAAATCCAATAAAAACAATTGTTGTGATTCGAAATGCGTAATGATTGTTCTGGTTTTCGGAAACCAACGAAGTTACCGCTCTAAATTGGACGATCGCAGCGGGACGGAGCGACGTTGAATTAATGTCTGTGTATGCTTTTGACAATTTATTGCGTTTTTCATCATAATGTTATATTTATTTGCCATTAATATCTTCAGTTTTTCCCTAACTAACTCAATTGCGTATTTTATTTACCAAAGCTGATTATCTAGTATACTTTTGAGCCTCTTTTGGGGCGTTTTCGGTATGTTTTGTAGAAATAACTAACACAACCCAAAATTGCCAGATTTGCTGATGAATGTGAATATTCAGAGCAAACTAACGGTAAATATTGCATTGTAAGAGCAAATACTTTTACATGCATTCATAAAATTGTGATTGATACCAAAAATCACCGGAAAAAGTCGAGTTCTTACAAGCCATATACCCATTTACCCCAGACGCCCCAAACGCCCCAATCGCCCCAAACACCCAATACGGCCCTTTCGCCCCAAACGCAAAATGCTTCGTGAAAACGGCTAGTAAGATCAATTTGCAAATTTCACCTCAGATCAAGGTCAAGGTCAAAGCCAAGGTAGCCAAAGTGGGTCACGTTGCATCATAGAAGACGCGTTTTGACGAAACAAACACAATGGTACCATTTTCAGCTCTCTATCTATATCATGAAAAGAGTTATTGCCAAACATGTTTATAACCACGGATGATCTTGAGGTGACTGAGGGAATGTTGACTGGAGACTGTTTCAAGGTCAGTGCTACTTTTCCATTAATTCCATCAAAAACAATTCGCAGCGACAAGCACTCCGCTTGTCACTGAGTTTCGTAGTTATTGAGATATTAGCGGGAGCGTAAATCAGCCCTTCGTGGTCAGCACGAACTTCCGGCAGTTTTCGGTTTATAACTGTATCAGTTATCATGATTTCGACTTAAATTTTTGATGAGTACATATCCTAGTATGTATCTCGAGAACCGGACAGGGATTTGTCGATTTTGTTTTAAACGGAAATTTGATAAACATGTGAATATTTTTTCTTCTTCAAAATTGCGAAATTTTGTAATGTTTTGTATAGCAAATCGGAGATAACCATTATAAATCCCTTGCAATTGTCTACTAGTACCTCTTTTGGCTTGTATTTTGCAGAAAATATAAACCTATTTATTAAAAACGCCTGAACATGCCTCCCAAAAAGTGATCCTGAGGTTAAAATTGGGAAATGTAAACACTGGCAATGTTTCGTTAGAAATTGCATGTTATTAATACCAGTAAACGCCTTTTTGGGCGATGTGTGAGCGATCGTGATCTGGTAAAGCTAAAACAGGTTTGAAATATGAAACGGTAAGGGAGCATACTTGGTAGCAACACCGTCATTTTAGTCCTCTAGAAAATTTCCATGCCGCAATGCATGCCAATATACAAATTAAGTTGCCTTGAATTGTTCATGATCTCCTTTCCAAATCCGCCAAAAGGGAGTGCGTCCTGAGCGCTGCATGATTCAGCGTATACATCAATGCTTAGGGTGGGGGGCTTGACAGGCCCCCACCTGTTAACTTCCAAACCAAGCAACTTAGAGCAATGCGGTAAGAACCAGCATATTGCCTGTCATGAGAGGAATCTAACACTATGCGATTTTTAGGTTTCAGGTGAACGGATGACCTTTCAGGGCAAGTGAATGACCTCCGTTTTACCACGTCCAGAACAGCGATTTTGCTCTTCAGAAAACCTCAAAATTAGAAATTGATCAATGCAAATAAAAAGGCATGTCCCTAGACCAGTTTTGGCTCAGAGATACCGAAAATGTGATTATTTGTTCGTATCTTGTCAAAAAAAGTCAAAAAAAGGTATTTTTGAAAATGACGTCATTAGTTTCTTACACTTAGGGAGCCATGAATCAGTCAGAAATAAAGATATTGCTTTGAAATTTGGTATGAGTATTGTCCATACTTAGTTCTCTCGCATATATCCCGAGTTTTCTAAAATCTTTGAAAATTTTGATTTTGTGGGGATTTTTTTTTTTAAATCAGTTACTTTTTATAATTTTAGTGTTCAAAAACCCAAAATTGTGAAAATCTAAGATATCCATTTGAAAGAAAATGACATTTCGTATCTTTGGTGAATTGCGTTTACAATTTGCTTTAAAACTCTATTTTCTACGATTTTTCAAATATTTCTAATTTTTATCAACATGACGTCATCAAAACGTCATTATTTCCAAAATTTCTCAACCAATTTATAAAGAAAAATCAACAAGATGCAACGCATGTGTAAAAAGTTATTCAAGAAAAACCTTAGGGGGGCCTGTCAGGCCCCCCTAGGTAGGGCGAGGGTTAAGACCCAATCTTAATCGGAACAGTGGTTGCCAAGTTATTACCTTCCGAAAAGCGTCTGTATGGCCGGGTCAGGCCGGGTCGGGGCGGATCGGGCCGGGTCGTGCCGGGTCAAATGTAAATGAATCTAGTAAGTTGACGAGAAACCTCAAGGGCGCTTCGCGCCCGCTCAGTAATACATACTAAGTTGAAATTGACAAAAGAAACAAAGGCAAGCAAGTCATGATGATTGTGGCTTAACCCGCGCGGCGCTGGGGTCCCCATCCGAACGTGCGGCGCTGGGGGGTAAATTTTACCCTCCCCTCGTATCTTCCGAACCAATAACCGCAACGAGATGCGCAAGGCGGGGATCGAAAGCTCTCAGTGAGAAGAATCTAACGCATGCCCGAAAATATTAACATAAGGTCACATGTCAGGTCACGGTCAGGTCAAGAGTCAAAATGTAAGTATTTGATTTTTTGGGCTATACTTTCCATCCAAAGCCTTGTATTGCAACTATTATCTCACAAAGTGCTCCCAAATGTATAATGTATCTCCCGCATAAGTAAAAGTGAAATTTTAAGCAAAGGTAAAGGTCAAGGACAGGTCACAAAAGGTCACAGGTATACGAAAGCCATGCGACACATGTTGTATGGGTTATTTTACACGTATAATTAGATAGAAGCAGCCATTTTCACAGCTTGACACCATATAATCGCCCTCAGGTCAAGGTCAGGTCACAATAAGGTCAACATTTGAAATTGATTAATCTAAATAAACATTGCATGTTTCTAGACTAGTTTTGTCTTCCAAATACAGTGGTGGCATTTATTTGTCTTTATCTGGTCAGTAAAATCCAAAAAACGCAATTTTAAAAAATGACGTCATGAGTTACTTATTCTTAGAGAGCCATAAGTCAGTCAAAAATAAAGAAATTGCTTTGAAATTTGGTTTGAACATCGTTCATACTCGGTTCTCTAATATATATTCCGGTTTTTTGAAAATCTTCAAACAAAAAACTTATGTGGAAATTCTTCCCCAAAAAACAGTTTTTTGCATTTTTGGGGGTCAAAAACCCAAAATTTTGAACATCTGAGATAGCCATCTTAAAGACAATGCTATTTGCTTTCTTTTGACGCCTTTTATTTGCAATTTGCTTCAACACGCTATTTGCTACGGTTTTGCAAACATTCAACGTTTTTTCACCAAAAATGACATGACATGACGTCACTAAAACGTCATTATCTTCTCAAAATTCTCACGAATTAAAAAAAAAATTGTAACACAAGATGTAGAATTGATGTACCATAAGGTACCGAAAGTTTCATTTTGATATCTGTCATAGTTTTCAAGTTATGGAGAAATCCGGGAGGGGGGTAAAATTTACCCCCCCAGCGCCAAGCGGGTTAACACGCGCCCTGGAGGGGGGGCGAAATCCGCCCACCCCTCCGGTTTTTCGAGGATAGCGGAAAAACAGCGGCGCGCAGCGCCGACGTTTTTTGTATACCTGTTTAGAAATGAACTTTCCGCATTATGTAAAAGTCTTGGCCGCGGGTCATCTCAGGTCAGGTCACCAGCCCAGGTCACGTGATGACCTCAACTCCAAAACGTTTGCTGTAGTACCACAGCTACAGTTTTACGCCGATCGGTTTCAATCTTGCAGGACTTCATAAGGTCATAGATACCAACAATTTGTTAATCTCGGATTTCTAATATCGGTGACCTAAGGTCAGGTCAATTTTGTGACCGCCAACACTGTTTTATCAATAACTATCGACATAATGAAGATAGAGAAGAGAAAATGGTATCAATATGTTTGTCTCGTCGAGACACGTCTCCCAATATGCAACATGACCAACTTGGGTCATCACTTGACCTTGACCTGAGGTCAAATTTATCAGTTGATCTAACCCGATCACCACGAATATGATTAGAAGCGCCTTGACAAGAAACACGCGATGGCGTAAACATTATTGCTTTATCTGTATTAGGTAAAAGGTTATTTGCGAAAAACTGTTTTGAAAACAAAATCACCTTTTTGACATTCGATGACATCTGGAGCCTAAACTATTGACCTGAGCTCAAATATGAGGCCACCTAGGTCGATGGCATGTTGCAATGACTTTCGATTGCTTTTTTCCGTTTGCTGTTAACTATCATAGTTCCCGAGATATTTGGGGTGTTCGAACCGAAGTCTTGAAAACTTGAAAATCTGACCCTTGATGACCTCTGGTGACCTCAATATTGACCTGAAGAAAAAAATAACGAAATACTTTCGAAAGAGCGCGTGTTAACCCGTGAGTTACGGGGGTATATTTCATAACGCAACCTACTGGGGGGCTAGGGGCTATCCCCCCCCCCCCCTCGGATCTCCGGAACTAATGGACCGAATGTAAAAATTCAAACGGCATTCGATAGTCCTGGGAAATTTATCAAGGGAAACATAATATTGTTGACTTCGGGTCACCGATGACGTCACAAGTCAGGTCAAGTACAAAATGTTTGACTGTGTCAAAAGATCTCGATGGATGGAATTGTCACCCAAAATTGCGATATTAAACGCATAAGCTGTCGATAAATTGGTATGATTCGTATGTCTGCCACTTATAAGTACCTTTCTAAGCTGTTTAGGACCTTGGGTCAGGTCAAGGTCATCTGAGGTCACGAGGTCAAACTGCAGATTACGGTCATTAGGCGTTGAAATACATGTTTATGGGTTTGTTTATCGTCTAGAACAAGAAAAATGACCTTAGAACCTTGTTTGTTCCATATAAATAGAAGTAAAATGCAAAAATGGAAATGCGTTTTTTATGCATAGTAATGCTGTGAGAGGTGGTCGATTTGTGTC
>JAXIVJ010006718.1:2500-65072 GCA_036785665.1 Chirona hameri | reverse complement strand
GACAGCCTCTCAAGGCTGTACCTTTGAGTGTCACACATTGCTACTTTCTGGAAATTTGCGGAAGACATTTATACACGAGTATGCGGAGTCTTGAGCTAATTGGTGCGTCCTTCTGTTACTTATTATTGTTTGAGTGACTGCATGTTAGCATGGGAGAAGGGGTAATTTTGCGAGCTTGAGTGGCCCTGAAGGTCAAATTGAAAATGTCACGAATAGGGACTATGATTTTCGGATCCGGCATGTGCTTTTCTATTATTTACTTGAGTTTGGTTGAAATCGCCGCGTCCCGCCAACTCAGCGAATATATATATATATATATATATATATATATATATATATATATATATATATATATATATATATATATATATATATATATATATATATATATTATATATATATATATATATATATATATATATATATATATATATATATATATATATATATATATATATATATATATATATATATATATATATATATATATATATATATATATATATATATATATATATATATATATATATATATATATATATATTGAAAATAACTGGAAAGCTTGACGGCCTCTGGAAGCTGTACCTTTGAGTGTCACACATTGCTACTTTCCAGAAATTTGCGGAATACATTTCTACACGAGTATGCGGAGTCTTGAGCTAATTGGTATGTCCTTCTGTTACTTATAATCGTTTGAGTGACTGCGTGTTAACATGGGAGAAGGGGTAATTTTGCAAGCTTGAGTGGCCCTGAAGGTCAAATTTGAAAATGTCACGAATAGGGACTATGATTTTCGGTTCCGGCATGTGCTCTTCTCTATTATTTACCCGAGTTTGGTTGAAATCGCCGCGTCCCGCTAACTCAGTGAGTTTGAGTGACTGCATTTTCGGACGGCTCTGGGGCCTTTCGTGGGCAAGATAGGGGAAGTCCAAGGGTATGGCTGTGTTCGTTGCGATGAAGGCTTTCGAATGATACTCCTTTTTAACGTTTTTGATGGATATTTAATAAATTTTGGCTTGTAAAGTTTTCCTTCAGATATGGTAGCACGAATCTGGGCCGGGCTGAATCTGGCTGAATGTGGGGCAACTTCCGTTACATTAGATTGCGAACCACCCGGGGATCGAGAAATGAAGACGAAAATATTCCAAGGCTGACCTTAAAACAAGTCGACTATCATTACAGTTGGCTAAAGAGACGACGCTGTCGGTTTAGAGTCCCTATTCAAATACACATGGGCCTTATTTTTTACAGATGTCAAAATAAAACTCGAATATCTTTTTGATTAGATCATTGTGGTTGTTTTAACTGCTACCATAGGTACTTAATTTAAATGCCAAGCCATCAGAATGGCTATCTCAACTCAAATATAATGTTAAAGGAAATAGTTCACCTTCAACATGGGTTTTGAACTGAAATAGCAGTTTTGTAGCCCGTGTTGAGAAATCCTTATCTGCAACTTTTCTTGGCTGAAAAGACTCTCCAGCCGAAGATATTTGACTTTGTGGCGAAGGAATACGGCGCATATATGATGTACCGTACCGTCAGAAAGTGCCAGCACTGCCATGGAGCATGCGCAGATCAATAACGCACACCATAACATCAATAATTTACCACCTTCTGTCCTGAATTGGCGCGATGTAGGACCATTTTTAAAAAGTAAAAAAGAAACTGTATTAAAATATATAATAAAATCGTGTTCTGAAGAAAACAATCCGAAGGTGAACTATTTCCTTTAAGGTGGGATAGTCCCTTTAACCAAAATATTGGACCTTGTTGGCCGAGTGCTATGCTTTACGGTTAAAACATGATTTAAATAATAGGGACTCACGAAGAAGTCCTGAAAACAACTAACTAAATAGTTAGTAACTAAATAGTAAATGGTACGAGGAAGATCTCTTAACAATATTGTTAAGTAGATCTTCCTCGTCTCAGGGATGATCTTGAGAGCGGTGGGATATTCGCTCACTGGACTGAGCATGCGACGGAAGCGTGTGGAGTGGTTTAACAGATCCGGCACGGTAGGGACGGGGGAACTAGGCTACCAGTCCCATTCGCTCACTGGACTGAGCATGCGACGGAAGCGTGTGGAGTGGTTTAACAGATCCGGCACGGTAGGGACGGGGGGAACTAGGCTACCAGTCCCATTCGCTCACTGGACTGAGCATGCGACGGAAGCGTGTGGAGTGGTTTAACAGATCCGGCACGGTAGGGACGGGGGAACTAGGCTACCAGTCCCATTCGCTCACTGGACTGAGCATGCGACGGAAGCGTGTGGAGTGGTTTAACAGATCCGGCACGGTAGGGACGGGGAAACTAGGCTACCAGTCCCATTCGCTCACTGGACTGAACATGCGACGGAAGCGTGTGGAGTGGTTTAACAGATCCGGCACGGTAGGGACGGGGGAACTAGGCCACCAGTCCCATTCGCTCACTGGACTGAGCATGCGACGGAAGCGTGTGGAGTGGTTTAACAGATCCGGCACGGTAGGGACGGGGGAACTAGGCTACCAGTCCCATTCGCTCACTGGACTGAACATGCGACGGAAGCGTGTGGAGTGGTTTAACAGATCCGGCACGGTAGGGACGGGGGAACTAGGCTACCAGTCCCATGACGTCACTGGACTGAACATGCGACGGAAGCGTGTGGAGTGATTCAGCAGATCCGGCACGGTAGGGGACGGGGGAACTAGGCTACCAGTCCCATGACACGTCTTCCAGACTAACTTCAAGTCGGCGTAAACTGATCCTCCTAACCTGTGTGCCTTTTAATTGATAATTTTACCAACCATGTGTGTAAGCATCTCAAGGTCAATGACCTAGATTTCTAGACCAGGGCAGAGCAGTGAGATGCGTCGAAAGTATTAACTTTATTAGTGTTCGCCGTACTGGGTTGGCAAGTCATCCTCATGTTAGACGACTTTTACATTTTATATATGTCGGAACAGATCCTATCAAGATCTTATCAAGATCCTATCAAGTGCCAAAAGCACCCCACCCAGTCAGCATTTTACTCGATCTGGACTTGAGCAGCTTGTGCAGGACTTGGGCTTGCCACAGTAGGTATACAGCCCAACCTGCTTGGGCAGAAACCGGGTTAGCCCGAGCGCAATGGGCAGAACTTGGGCATGCTCAGGACCAGGCGGACAGACCCGAGTCGGCCCTGGTTGGGCACCGCGCGGTCACACACTATTCGCCCCAGCTATGCTTGGGCTTGCCCGAGTGGGGTCCAATCGGGTTTAACTGTGGCTCTGCTTGGCCTCATGTGTCATACGGTAAGCAGCGGCGGGGGTTTGCCAAGTCCAGCCCAAGCAGATACCCGGGCTTGCCCAGAAGAAGCCCGATCAGGCCCCACGCGTGCATTGCTGACTGGGCAGCACTATGACCGATAAAGCAAGGGATCTGAGTTCGTTGGGTACAGGAGTTCATTTCATTCCTCCTCGGTCCTCCTCCGCGCTTTCAGGGCGCAGGGAAGACGGTCAGGGAGGGGGAGACGGACTCGAATAACATTGATGCGGTTAACAAATTCGAGACCTTGCGTCGTTTTCTTCTCGTGGAATATCCATTAGCGAACGTAAGGCACGTTGAGTGATCTGTGCGGTGAATGAGTTCGGTCATGGACTCGTCACCTGGAGTCGCCAACGCTCAAGGCCCATTCCGTAGTGGGACGACGTCAGAAATTCTACCTGGGCCGACGTGCGAACGGTCATGTGACATTGACAGTTGGCGGGTATGCAGGTCACGTGACATTGACAGCGTGTTGACTAGCCAACTGCTGTCAGGTACCGCAGTCTAGAGACACACACACGCGCGTGCGCGCATGCCCACGCCCACGCAAACGCACACGCACACGCACACGCACACGCACACGCACACGCACACGCACACGCACACGCACACGCACACGCACACGCACACGCACACGCACACGCACACGCACACGCACACGCACACGCACACGCACACGCACACGCACACGCACACGCACACGCACACACACACACACACACACACACACACACACACACACACACACACACACACACACACACACACACACACACACACACACACACACACACACATACACACACACACACACACACACACACACACACACACACACACACACACACACACACACACACACACACACACACACACACACCTATATATCGTTAGATATACGCACCATGATGATTACATCCGCTACAATCACAAGTGTTAGGACGAGAACTAAGAATAATCGAACGAGAACTGATGTTTCCAACATTGCAAGGCATGTGCCAACAGCCACATACTCGCTTTACCTTGGCGAGGTCACAGAATTGCAAGTGGTTACACGTGGGAGGAAATGTTCTCGTACCCAGTGCATGCGGTGATCACATGATAACACATCTCGGCTCGGGGGCGGCCGCGGGGTCGCTGCGTTCGCTTCGGACAGGCGACTTTGGCCCCACTCCAGCTGTTTCCCACCTGCTAGAAAACAGCACGGCGCGGGACGACCCACAAGGCCGCGTCCGTCGCAGTCACTGCCCAGAACCGCCGGCCAACAAATCTATTTTCACTAACATACCTAACTACACCGGCAGGAGCTCGACCAGCCAGGCACGCTTCGGAAGCGGAACAGCAGCGGAGGGAGCTCCATCACACGATCGACATCGGTTAAGCTCCGCCTTCCGACTCCGGAATGTCAGATCAGCTCTGCGGTAACTGATTTACGACACCAGATATGTTTGTTTTTTATTGGGATTTTAGAGCACCATGATGAGTTGATGTCCGTGAAGTTAGCCAACAACCAACAAAACGGAAATTTGCAATGGCCGAATTTTTGCCTAAAATAGGCATGTAGGTCAAGTCGCATACGAGGATCACGAATATGATGTTATTTTGAATGCCAAGGTCATAGGTCAAGGTCAAATGCGAAAAGAAGGTTGTGTACCCTTATGTACCTTTTTACGGACAAACGGTACACCGCAAGGCCTCGCAATGGCCACCATTCGAAAGAGAGCCTCAACATGAAGGTGTTTTTTTTCTTCTCGGAATTTCGATTAAGGTCACCCAAGGTCACCCATCAAAGTTAAACTATCCAAATCAACCCAAATCTACCATATGTACCTTTTTACGGACAAACGGTGCTTTGCACGTTTTTTTTCTTCAATGACACCATTCGAAAGAGCGCCTCAAAATAAAGGTGGGATTTTCCTCTGAATTTCTATTTAGGTCACCCAAGGTCACCCATCAAGGTCAAACTATCAAAATAAATCAAAATCGACATTATGTACCTTTTTATGGATATACGGTACACCCTACGGCCTCGCAATGGCTACCATTCGAAAGAGCGGCTGAAAATGAAGGTGGGTTATTCCTCTGAATTTCGATTTAGGTCACCCAAGGTCAATGTCAAACAATCAAAATCTGCCAAAATCGACCTTAACATGGTGACCTTTTTACGGACAAACGGTGCTTTGCACGTTTTTAATGGCACCATTCGAAAGAGCGTTTCAAAATGAAGGAGGGATTTCCTCTGAATTTCGATTTAGGTCACCCAAGGTCACCCATCAAGGTCAAACTATCAAAACCAATCAAAATCGACCTTATGTACCTTTTTACGGCCAAACGGTGTTTTGAACGTTTTTTTTAAATGGCACCATTCGAAAGAACGCCGCAAAATGAAGGTGGGGTTTTCCTCTGAATTTCGATTTAGGTCACCCAAGGTCACCCATCAAGGTCAAACTATCAAAACCAATCAAAATCAACCTTATGTACCTTTTTACGGACAAACGGTACCTTGCACGTTTTTTTTTAAACAGCACCATTCGAAAGAACGTCTCAAAATGAAGGGTAGGGTTTTCCTCTGAATTTCGATTTAGGCCACCCAAGGTCACCCATCAAGGTCAAGCTATCAAAATCGACCTTTTGTACCTTTTTACGGACAAACGGTGCTTTGCACGTTTTTTAAATGGCACCATTCGAAAGAGCGGCTCAAAATGAAGGTGGGGTTTTCCTCCGAATTTCGATTAAGGTCACCCATCAAGGTCAAACTATCAAAATCAACCAAAATCGACCTCATGTACCTTTTAACGGACAAACGGTGCTTTGCACGTTTTTTAATGGCACCATTCGAAAGAGCGTATCAAAATGAAGGTGGGCTTCCATTGGAATTTCAATTAAGGTCACCAATCAAGATCAACCCATCATTACACTGGTATGAATCGGCCTTCGTTGCTTCTGCGGTTGTAAGAATAATGTTTTATCTTTATGTGTTCACCTGTACCTTCACCCTGTTCATTATCGATCTACGCATTCAGAGTGCCAGTTACAAGTTGCATGTTTTATTTGATACACTTGACACATGTGACTTCACAGTGCATATCTTGGTTCAGATTTCACCGGCAGTTTCTGATCCTAACATACAGACAACACAACAAATTGTACACTTCAAAGAACCGCTTCCAGCGGTGGGTCGCTAGGCGGCATTACTGGCTGACGTCACCGACCGGCTGGGCACGCTGAAACACTACTAGTCTAGCCTTGATGGGTGACCTTGGGTGGCCTAAATAGAAATTCAGAGGAAAACCCCACCTTCTTTTTGAGGCGGTCTTTCGAATGGTGCCATTTAAAAAACCGTGCAAAGTACCGTTTGCCCGTAAAAAGGTACATAAGGTCGATTTTGTTTGATTTTGATAGTTTGACCTTGATGGGTGACCTTGGGTGACCTAAATCGAAATTCTGAGGAAAATCCCACCTTCATTTTGAGGCGGTCTTTCGAAAGGTACCATTTAAAAAAAAACGTGCAAAGCATCGTGTGTCCGTAAAAAGGTGCATAAGGTCGACTTTGGTTGATTTTGATAGTTTGACCTTGATGGGTGACCTTCGGTGACCTAAATCGAAATTCAGAGGAAAACCCCACCTTCATTTGGAGGCGCTCTTTCGAATGGTGGCCATTGCGAGACCGTGCCGTGCGGTGTACCGTTTGTCCGTAAAACGGTGCATAAGGGTACACAACTTTTTACGCATTTGACCTTGATCTATGACCTTGGCATTAAAAATAACATCAGATTCGTGATCCTCGTTTGTGACTTGACCTACATACGTAGTTTAGGCGAAAAATTCGGCCGTTGCAAATTTCCGTTTTGTTGGCTGTTGGCTATCTTCACGGACATGATGAAGTGTGATGTCTGGTTTAGTGTAACCTATGGTGGCGGCGCCAGGGGTCAATCATAGGTGAGGAAGTCAGGCAGGCAATCATAGGTGAGGCAGTTGTAGTGGTGGGTGTGGGGGGGGGGGCTGTTCGTGATTTGTTTTAGTAGGTTGATAAATGCATGGTTAAAATGGTAAATGTATGGTTATCACATGGTTAATACTTCACCGCTACAAACAGCCTGTTTATATGTTGATCAGCATGGAATTGATTTTAAAATAGGCAAGGAATAAGGATGATAAGTAAGTGATCACGCAGAGTGCGCGGCATTTAAGGTTTTCGATTTGACTCTTCATTCTGTCGGTTGACAGGAATTGTGCGACTGCATGTTAACCCCCCCCCCCCCCCCCCCGCTCGACGATTTTTCACGCTGACCACCCGACTCCATCCCCCCCCCTCCCCGGTCAACAACTTCTCGTTGCTGAAGCGGAGCGAAATTTTAGCCCTCCCCCATTCTCGGACCCTAGATCCGCCAGTGCGACACTCACGTTCAATATAAGCAATTGATACTACTCGCTAAAACGCAAGTCAATGGGCAGATACAGGGCCGATACCGGGCCGCGTATATTTTTTGGTAGACAAAGAAATGCCACATATTGCTTTGAAATTCGGTGTGGGCATCGTCCATACTTGGTTCTCCATTTTTTTTTCCTCCGTATAACTAACCTAACCTAACCCAGCCATTAAGTCCGATCAGGACGAACCCTAAGATTCGCTCGTAACCATTAAGTCCGATCGGGACGAAACCTAAGATTCGCTCGTAGCCATTAAGTCCGATCGTGACGAAACCTTAGATTCGCTCGTAGCCATTTGTGACTAAAAAGCAAATAGCCGTCGCCAGGATTTGAACCGGCCACCCTCCGCATGGAAGACGGGTATCTCACCACTAAGCTGCAGTGGATTATGCGTGTATAGAGCACAGGGTGGCGGCCCGCGCAACCGGGTATGGCGCTGGCTGTCGCGCCTGGCCGCCATGATGGATCGCCGAACCGAACGCGGATTAACCCTATTCCCTGCGGGCGGCTAGAATTACGTTAACCTGCGGGGGCAGATTCTGCCCCTCCCCTCCCCCCCCCCCCCAGAGATCTCGAGAACCGCTCGGTCGATTTAGATGGGAAAAACGCCATTAGATCCGTCATGACAAGATCTCTCTTTTTGGACCCCGAATTTTTTGTTTGTTCAAAAATGGGGGGCCAGGGGGCAAAAATGTGAAAATTGTGGGTGTTTTTTGAAAGGTCATTGCGGCCATGCCGTTTGACCGATGTGCATGGCCCAAACGTTTTTGAGCTTCAAATGTACTGGTCTTCAATATATTGAAAGACAAAAAACAAAAACAAAAAATAAAAGGCGTATGCAGGGGATGTAAAATGGGGGGATTTGTTTATAAAAAAATATGTGCTGTTCGTGAATATTTGGGACGACATGAATGTCACATGTGGGCATTATATGCTGTAATTTGTTACATTTAATATATTGCGCATAGGCGGATCCAGGAAAACAACGTGGGGGCACCATGCGCGTAACGCTTTGATCATCTTACTAATTTGAAGTTGGACCTAATTTGAGGGAGGGTATCGCCTCCCATTTGTTGTACCTGAGTGCGCCTCTGCCCAAACAATATGTACCATCCCAGTATCTATGATGTATATTGCATTGAAATAGTTTCTGACGCATTTATATTGCGATATTGCACTGCAAACCACGAAGGAAGAATGTGCGGTAAACCCGCATTCGAAACACCCTCCCCAAAACAGGAACCTGGCACCGCCTCTGCTGGACCAATTTTTTCTCTAAAAATTGTGACACAACACGCGCTATTCAAAGTTGGGAAAAGTCACAAAGTTTCAAGACGCTAGGCCTAACGGTTTAGAAGCGGCAAGTGAAAAACACCCGGGGGGGCAGAATCTGCCCCCCCCCCCGCAGGGAATAGGGTTAACACATGGCAGGGTTGTTGGGGGGTTGCAATCCCGGACCAGTATCTCGGCAACGAGTCGCACGGACATGGGACAAACACAGATGTGTTGAAAAATGATCGGCCCGGAGTATGCACGGTGTCGATAAAATAAAGAAAAAATCGAAAAAAAATATACAGCTGTAAAGCTCAATCAAATCCGTCCAATATCCACCCAAAATGTATTAATATTTACAAGCATGAAGCTTATAATGACTGGTTGCATCAAACGCGTCCGACCCCTCCATTCATACTCCTCGCCACCCCTCGCCCGGCCCGGCGTTCCAGCGTGGCGGCCTGCCGCGACCGCTCTCAGGCACCCTTGTACCTTCCAGTTGTTGTATAGTTCAGTGGTGTAGAGGCACTGTGCCAAATCTAACCCGGTTATGTAGCGGAAATATCGTCAGGTTGCCAGATTGTTGCCAGTCACTGCAGTTATCGCTAGATGCGGCACTTCTTTGTCCACCCAAAAAATTACGCTACCCGTCTGCCGCGCGGTTTCCCGCATTCTAATTGCCACCAGCTAGCGTAAAACCTGACATGTCAGTCAAAAATATAGATATTGCTTTGAAATTCGGTTTGGGCATCGTCCATACTTGGTTCTCCAATATATCTTCAGGTTTTTGAATATATTTGAAAAATTTGATTTTGTGGAAATAAACAAAAAATAATCAAAAAATCCAAATTTTCAAATATACTCAAAAACCGGAAGATTATTGGAGAACCAAGTATGGACGCTGCCGAAACCAAATTTCAAAGCAATATCTATATTTTTGACTGACGTCCAATTTTACGTTAGCCGGTGACAATTAGAATGCGGGAAACCGAAATACGCATACCGGCAGCGAAACACCGATCGCCCCAAAGAAACGCGGCTGCTAATTAACTATGCCCTTAAGTCTGCACGATCCAAAAAACCCTCGTTGATATTTGTGCTTGCAAGCATACCTTATGTGTAGTATTGTGGGCGAAATCCATGAAACATATTTTTTTTTGCGTTATCATTTATTTTCTTGTGCTTGGGACTATTTTCCTCAGCCTCAACAAATGTAAAAATTTCGCCCCAAGTGATAATTTTTTTAATTCAGAAAATTTCCCCTTTTTTCTCACAAAGAATGGGACGCACAATCAAGTGTAACGAACAAGGTCCATTACGTTGCTCGGTTCGGCCGGGTTCTGATCCTTCGACAACGGCATACACTTCCCCAAAGCCCAATATTTGTCGCTTCACTTACACAAATCTGTCGCCAACGCTCGCTACCAAGTTACCGAAAAAATAGACCTTTGAACGCACATTGAAAATCAAATTAATCGAGGTCCAACTTCAAGGTCAAAATCAAGGTCAAAGGATGGGGAACTGAAAAAGTGTCAAGTTACCGCTCGATTTGTTTTAAACCAAATGTAGCGCAGGAAACGTAGCCGCACATCGAAAAGCAAATTAATCGAGGTCCAACTTCAAGGTCAAAGTCAAGGTCAAAGGACGGGGAACTAAAGAAGTGCCAGAAGTTACCGCTCGATTTTTTTTTAAACCAAAATATAGCGCAGGAAAAGTTGTAGCCGCACATCGAAAATCGAATTAATCGAGGTTCAACTTCAAGATCAAAATAAATGTCAAAGGACGGGGAACTGAAAAAGTGCCAGAAGTTACCGCTCGATTTGTTTTACCAAAATGTAGCTCAGCCGTAGGGGCGTCGCTGACGTGGGGGGGGGGGGAAGGGGTCGCGACCCCCACTTTTGAAAACCGGAGTGGTCAACCCCCGACTTGTTATGGCGGACGACCCCCCCCCCCCCCCCCCACACACACACACACACTTTATGGCGGAAGCTGATTCTAGTTGTCATGTAATTCCTATTAAAATCAAGATTGGAATATGAAAAATACGATGTGGCAGGGGCGTAACTTCTCCAGAAATGTTTGGGGAGGCTGAGCTGGGAAAAATCGCTTAAAGTACCATCAAAATCCACAAAAATACAGATTTATCCCCGGATTTGACCCAATTCCTCGTCCAAGTTGGGGTGGCTGAAGCCAAGTTGAGCGGGGGGGGGGGTTGAAGCCCCCTCAATCCTACACCCCTGCGACGTGGAAATGGGCTCAGTCAGTTACGGATTAAATTTCCTTCGTTTCCCTTCGACAAACCGCTGCTCCGAAAGGAAAACGAAGGAAATGTCATCCGCAACATGCAGGGGCACTGCCGACGGGGGAAGGTCGGGGGACGGTCCCCCCGGCCCCTACTCTCAGAAGGTAGGGGTAGTTGACCCCCTCCCCCCCCCCACACACACACACACACAAACACTTTTTGCGGGGGAAGTTAACAATTTATCGTAAAAATTTACTTTGCAGCAGTCAAAATCCAGCTATCAAAAGGTGGAAATCCCGCGCCGCTTCGCGTCATGACACAAGTTTCGCAATTGCTTATACAAATTCGGAAAATGGGGAAATTAATTCCACCAGGGCCCACTCCCTTCATAAAATATTAACTTTCAAGCGGGATATATGTTTAGCTAGTCCGCCGAGTTCCGAAAAAGGCGACGCGAACGCAAAGACGCGGACCTCGGCACCCACGGAAGCTACTCCAGCGGTGCTCAACTTGCTGGACCGAACAGCTAATAGTGAGGACCAGGCCAGGACCATCTCCCCCCAGGCTCCTCCAGATCCACAGGGACCATTTATGCGCGGAAAAGTCGGTCTGCCCCTTGCTGCTTTCAAACCATTTGCACTGTTACCAGTTGTTTGTTACAATTCGGTACATATGCATACAGTTATTATTATCATATGTACTATTGAGCGCTGACTGCCACCGGTCATCGTGATTTACTATCCGAGGCTAATGTATATGAAAAATTACCTTCATTTCAATATTTTCCACCATACCGAGATGTGTAACCAGAAAAAGGGGTTACCCGAGGCTTGGCTCCACTCACGGTCTAGTTCCAATATGAAAATTTCGTTTTCCACGACCAATTTTTTTTTTTTTAACGCCGCTTCGCGGCGTCATATCAGTGGCCATCATTATAACGAAGCCACCGTCATCGTATTCGGTTCCTCGTAACGCTGAATTGAATTTATAGCATTTTTAGCCTCTTATCCTATACATGGCCCACCGCCTATATTTCGGGGTTTTATCACGAAAACCCGTAAACAAATTCGCGTCGCTTAGCGGCGCTAAATAACAAGTGCCTACTATAACATGAAAATCCATATCAAAAATGCTGCAAAGGGCTAAATACACGCAAAAAATGGGGGTAATTTTTGTCGTCATTTCAGCCGACCCCCACTCAAAAAGGCTCGGCGACGCCCCTGAGCTCAGGAAAAGTTGTAGCTGCACATCCAAAATCAAATTAATAGAGGTTCAACTTCAAGGTCAAAATGAACGTCAAAAGTCAATTTTGGTTAACAAAAAAAAATCCAAATCGAGCGGTAACGCGCACTTTTTCAGTTCCCCGTCCTTTGACCTTGAAGTTGGACCTCGATTAATTTGATTTTCGATGTGCGGCCACAACTTTTCCTAAGCTACATTTTGGTTAAAAAAATCAAAATCGAGCAGTAATTTCTGGCCCTTCTTCAGTTTCCCGTCCTTAGACATTTATTTTTACATTGAAGTTGGACCTCAATTCATTTGATTTTCGATGTGCGGTTACAACTTTTCCTGCGCTACATTTTGGTTAAAAAAAATCAAAATCGAGCGGTAACTTCTGGCACTTTTTCAGTTCCCCGATGCATTTTTTTATATATATTTCGATTGACTTTTTTTTTGCTCCTAGCTATCATACGTTCCCGAGATATTTGGGGGTTTCTGGAGCGAAGTCCTTAAACTGGAAAATCTGACATTTGATGAAACTGGTGACTTAAATATTGACCTAGCCAAAAAATATCAAATAGCTTCGAAATGATTTTAGACGAACTATCGAACAGTGTTTTTGGATTCCGTCTACTCTCCATAGGAGCCGAGTTAGAAGGGGGCGTTTCAGAACTAATCAGATTGTATCATGCCAATCACGTCTTATTGGCAGCATTTGGTAGATATTTATTTACCTATGGCCCACTATAAGGATGACACTCCCTGCTCAGCGCGCAACAAAAATGTATTTTTTTCTCTCTCCTAGATTGGTACTTGTGCTGGCCGGTTTTTGGCCTTACGACTTGAGCGTTTGGGGAGGCCATGGCCTCGATACCCCCCCCCCCCCCCCTGGATCCGCCAGTGGGGCTACTCCCGTGACCTGAGGGTGGAAGGGTCGAACATTGTAAGCAAAGTCAAGAGGGTAGGACACAGTGAACAGGGCGAACCTGGTACCAGATGAGACAATCTATCACAGTGAACAGGGCGAACCTGGTACCAGAGGAGACAATCTATCACAGTGAACAGGGCGAACCTGGTACCAGATGAGACAATCTATCACAGTGAACAGGGCGAACCTGGTACCAGATGAGACGATAATCTATCACAGTGAACAGGGCGAACCTGGTACCAGATGAGACAATCTATCACAGTGAACAGGGCGAACCTGGTACCAGATGAGACAATCTATCACAGTGAACAGGGCGAACCTGGTACAAGATGAGACAACAATCTACCACAGTGAACAGGGCGAACCTGGTACCAGATGAGACAATCTATCACAGTGAACAGGGCAAACCTGGTACCAGATGATACGACAATCTATCACAGTGACCAGGGCAAACCTGGTACCAGATGGGACGACAATCTATCACAGTGAACAGGGCAAACCTGGTACCAGATGAGACGACAATATATCACAGTGAACAGGGCGAACCTGGTACCAGATGAGACGATAATCTATCACAGTGAACAGGGCGAACCTGGTACAAGATGAGACGACAATCTATCACAGTGAACAGGGCGAACCTGGTACAAGATGAGTCGATAATCTATCACAGTGAACAGGGCGAACCTGGTACAAGATGAGACGACAATCTATCACAGTGAACAGGGCGAACCTGGTACAAGATGAGACGACAATCTATCACAGTGAACAGGGCGAACCTGGTACAAGATGAGACGACAATCTATCACAGTGAACAGGGCGAGCCTGGTACCAGATGATACCACAATCTATCACAGTGAACAGGACGAACCTGGTACCAGATGAGACGAAAATATATCACAGTGAACAGGGCGAACCTGGTACCAGATGATACGACAATCTATCACAGTGAACAGGGCGAACCTGGTACCAGATGAGACGACAATCTATCACAGTGAACAGGGCGAACCTGGTACCAGATGAGACGACAATCTATCACAGTGAACAGGGCGAACCTGGTACCAGATGAGACAATCTATCACAGTGAACAGGGCGAACCTGGTACCAGATGAGACGACAATCTATCACAGTGAACAGGGCAAACATGGTACAAGATGATACGACAATATATCACAGTGAACAGGGCGAACCTGGTATTGTGAGACGACAATCTATTGTGAACACCGATCAGTATCAGTGCTAATGTTCTTGTTTGTTGTTTATTATTGTGGTTTTGTGATGGGGCATATGCCGTAGAGAATATGCATCCCGTCATATGGTATAGTGGCGGTCAGACCACCCCCATATACAGGGGATCCACCGAAGAATCCAACCCTGACCGCTGGCACAGGAGGCAGCGCCATCATAGTCCCGCGCCAGCTTGCCGCAGGGGGCAATACAACATGTGATTTTTATGAGGAATGATGTGCTTGAAACCGGTGCCAAGGTCTGCCGCTTGCTGCTTTCAAACCATTTGCACTGTTACCAGTTGTTTGTTACAATTCGGTACATATGCATACAGTTATTATTATCATATGTACTATTGAGCGCTGACTGCCACCGGTCATCGTGATTTACTATCTGAGGCTAATGTATATGAAAAATTACCTTCATTTCGATATTTTTCACCATACCGAGATGTGTAACCAGGAAAAGGGGTTACCTGAGGCTTGGCTCCACTCACGGTCTAGTTCCAATATGAAAATTTCGTTTTCCACGACCAAAAATTAACATTTTAGCGCCGCTTCGCGGCGTCATATCAGTGGCCATCACTATAACGAAGCCATCGTCATCGTATTCGGTTCCTCGTAACGCTGAATTGAATTTATAGCATTTTTAGCCTCTTATCCTATACATGGCCCACCGCCTATATTTCGGGGTTTTATCACGAAAACCCGTAAACAAATTCGCGTCGCTTAGCGGCGCTAAATAACAAGTACCTACTAAAACATGAAAATCCATATAAAAAAATGCTGCAAAGGGCTAAATACACGCAAAAAATGGGGGTAATTTTTGTCGTCATTTCAGCCGACCCCCACTCAAAAATGCTCGGCGACGCCCCTGAGATCAGGAAAAGTTGTAGCTGCACATCCAAAATCAAATTAATAGAGGTTCAACTTCAAGGTCAAAATGAACGTCAAAAGTCAATTTCGGTTAACAAAAAAAATCCAAATCGAGCGGTAACAAGCACTTTTTCAGTTCCCCGTCCTTTGACCTTGAAGTTGGACCTCGATTAATTTGATTTTCGATGTGCGGCCACAACTTTTCCTAAGCTACATTTTGGTTAAAAAAAATCAAAATCGAACAGTAATTTCTGGCCCTTCTTCAGTTCCCCGTCCTTAGACCTTTATTTTTACATTGAAGTTGGACCTCAATTCATTTGATTTTCGATGTGCGGTTACAACTTTTCCTGCGCTACATTTTGGTTTAAAAAAATCAAAATCGAGCGGTAACTTCTGGCACTTTTTCAGTTCCCGATGCATTTTTTTAATATATTTCGATTTATTTTTTTTTGCTCCTAGCTATCATACGTTCCCGAGATATTTGGGGGTTTCTGGAGCGAAGTCCTTAAACTGGAAAATCTGACATTTGATGACACTGGTGACTTAAATATTGACCTAGCCAAAAAATATCAAATAGCTTCGATATGATTTTAGACGAACTATCGAACAGTGTTTTTGGATTCCGTCTGCTCTCCATAGGAGCCGAGTTAGAAGGGGGCGTTTCAGAACTAATAGGATTTTATCATGCCAATCACGTCTTATTGGCAGCATTTGGTAGCAATTTATTTACCTATGGCCCACTATAAGGATGACACTCCCTGCTCAGCGCGCAACAAAAATGTTTTTTCTTTCTTTCCTAGATTGGTACTTGTGCTGGCCGGTTTTTGGCCTTAGGACTTGAGCGTTTGGGGGAGACCATGGCCTCGGTACCCCCCCCCCCCCCCTGGATCCGCCAGTGGGGCTACTCCCGTCCCCTGAGAGTGGAAGGGTCGAACATCGTAAGCAAAGTCAGAAGGGTAGGTACACGGTGAACAGAGCGAACCTGGTACCAGATGAGACAATCTATCACAGTGAACAGGGCGAACCTGGTACCAGATGAGACGACAATCTATCACAGTGAACAGGGCGAACCTGGTACCAGATGAGACAATCTATCACAGTGAACAGGGCGAACCTGGCACCAGATGAGACGACAATCTATCACAGTGAACAGGACGAACCTGGTACCAGATGAGACGACAATCTATCACAGTGAACAGGGCGAACCTGGTACCAGATGAGACGACAATCTATCACAGTGAACAGGGCGAACCTGGTACAAGATGAGACAATCTATCACAGTGAACAGGGCAAGCCTGGTACCAGATGAGACAATCTATCACAGTGAACAGGGCGAACCTGATACAAGACGAGACGACAATCTATCACAGTGAACAGGGCGAACCTGGTACCAGATGATACGTCTGATACGACAATATCACAGTGAACAGGGCGAACCTGGTACCAGATGAGACAATCTATCCCAGTGAACAGGGCGAACCTGGTACCAGATGAGACAATCTATCCCAGTGAACAGGACGAACCTGGTACCAGATGAGACAATCTATCCCAGTGAACAGGACGAACCTGGTACCAGATGAGACGACAATCTATCACAGTGAACAGGACGAACCTGGTACCAGATGAGACAATCTATCACAGTGAACAGGGCGAACCTGGTACCAGATGAGACAATCTAGCACAGTGAACAGGACGAACCTGGTACCAGATGAGACGACAATCTATCACAGTGAACAGGACGAACCTGGTACCAGATGAGACAATCTATCACAGTGAACAGGGCGAACCTGGTACCAGATGAGACAATCTATCACAGTGAACAGGGCGAACCTGGTACCAGATGAGACGACAATCTATCACAGTGAACAGGGCGAACCTGGTACCAGATGAGACGACAATCTATCACAGTGAACAGGACGAACCTGGTACCAGATGAGACGACAATCTATCACAGTGAACAGGACGAACCTGGTACAAGATGAGACGACAATCTATCACAGTGAACAGGGCGAACCTGGTACCAGATGATACAATCTATCACAGTGAACAGGGCGAACCTGGTACCAGATGAGACAATATATCACAGTAAACAGGGCGAACCTGGTACCAGATGATACGACAATCTATCACAGTGAACAGGGCGAACCTGGTACCAGATGAGACAATCTCACAGTGAACAGGGCGAACCTGGTACCAGATGAGACGACAATCTATCACAGTGAACAGGGCGAACCTAGTACCAGATGAGACAATCTATCACAGTGAACAGGGCGAACCTGGTACCAGATGAGACAATCTATCACAGTGAACAGGACGAACCTGGCACCAGATGACACTATCACAGTGAACAGGGCGAACTTGGTACCAGATGAGACAATCTATCACAGTGAACAGGACGAACCTGGTACCAGATGAGACGACAATCTATCACAGTGAACAGGGCGAACCTGGTACCAGATGAGACAACAATCTATCACAGTGAACAGGGCGAACCTGGTACCAGATGAGACAATCTATCACAGTAAACAGGGCGAACCTGGTACCAGATGAGACGACAATCTATCACAGTGAACAGGGCGAACCTGGTACCAGATGAGACGACAATCTATCACAGTGAACAGGGCGAACCTGGTACCAGATGAGACAATCTATCACAGTGAACAGGGCTAACCTGGTACCAGATGAGACGACAATCTATCACAGTGAACAGGGCGAACCTGGTACCAGATGAGACAACAATCTATCACAGTGAACAGGGCGAACCTGGTACCAGATGAGACAATCTATCACAGTGAACAGGGCGAACCTGGTACCAGATGAGACGACAATCTATCACAGTGAACAGGGCGAACCTGGTACCAGATGAGACGACAATCTATCACAGTGAACAGGGCGAACCTGGTACCAGATGAGACGACAATCTATCACAGTGAACAGGGCTAACCTGGTACCAGATGAGACGACAATCTATCACAGTGAACAGGGCGAACCTGGTACCAGATGAGACAATCTATCACAGTGAACAGGGCGAACCTGGTACCAGATGAGACAATCTATCACAGTGAACAGGGCGAACCTGGTACCAGATGAGACAACAATCTATCACAGTGAACAGGGCGAACCTGGTACCAGATGAGACAATCTATCACAGTGAACAGGGCGAACCTGGTACCAGATGAGACGGCAATCTATCACAGTGAACAGGGCGAACCTGGTACCAGATTAGACAATATATCACAGTGAACAGGGCGAACCTGGTACCAGATGAGACGACAATCTATCACAGTGAACAGGACGAACCTGGTACCAGATGAGACGACAATCTATCACAGTGAACAGGGCGAACCTGGTACCAGATGAGACGACAATCTATCACAGTGAACAGGGCGAACCTGGTACAAGATGAGACAATCTATCACAGTGAACAGGACGAGCCTGGTACCAGATGAGACAATCTATCACAGTGAACAGGGCGAACCTGGTACAAGACGAGACGACAATCTATCACAGTGAACAGGGCGAACCTGGTACCAGATGATACGTCTGATACGACAATATCACAGTGAACAGGGCGAACCTGGTACCAGATGAGACGACAATCTATCACAGTGCACAGGGCGAACCTAGTACCAGATGAGACAATCTATCACAGTGAATAGGGCGAACCTGGTACCAGATGAGACAGTCTATCACAGTGAACAGGACGAACCTGGAACCAGATGAGACACTCTATCACAGTGAACAGGGCGAACCTGGTACCAGATGAGACAATCTATCACAGTGAACAGGACGAACCTGGTACCAGATGAGACGACAATCTATCACAGTGAACAGGGCGAACCTGGTACCAGATGAGACGACAATCTATCACAGTGAACAGGGCGAACCTGGTACCAGATGAGACAATCTATCACAGTGAACAGGACGAACCTGGTACCAGATGAGACACTCTATCACAGTGAACAGGGCGAACCTGGTACCAGATGAGACAATCTATCACAGTGAACAGGACGAACCTGGTACCAGATGAGACGACAATCTATCACAGTGAACAGGGCAAACCTGGTACCAGATGAGACAACAATCTATCACAGTGAACAGGGCGAACCTGGTACCAGATGAGACGACAATCTATCACAGTGAACAGGGCGAACATGGTACAAGATGATACGACAATATATCACAGTGAACAGGGCGAACCTGGTACCAGATGAGACAACAATATATCACAGTGAACAGGGCGAACCTGGTACCAGATGAGACGACAATCTATTGTGAACACCGATCAGTATCACTGCTAATGTTCGTGTTTGTTGTTTATTATTGTGGTTTTGTGATGGGCCATATGCCGTAGAGAATGTGCATCCCGTTATATGGTATAGTGGCGGTCAGACCACACCATATACAGGGGATCCACCGAAGAATCCAACCCTGACCGCTGGCACAGGAGGCAGCCATCATAGTCCCGCGCCAGCTTGCCGCAGGGGGCAATACAACATGTGATTTTTATGAGGAATGATGTGCTTGAAACCGGTGCCAAGAATGCAATCTCATTTTGAGCCCCAATATTTCTTCTTTGTACAGGCTTTTTCTGAACCTAACTGGTAAGAGGTGCATTCTTGTTCGACGTTGTCGAAATGTCATGGCACAACGTAGTCAGCTATGGATTTCACTGACAAAGAGCGAATTTGTTGATAATGTGGAGGGTTGACAGCATCTGTATCAAAACAGCCGGCCAAGTTAGCAGCTATCACTCACGAAGAACGCTACTTTCGCGCGCCATCATCACACACGTCTCCATCAGGCAGCATTTAACTACAAATGCCGCCTACTGCATTATCCGCCAAAAACACCGCCGTCACCACCGGCACCTGTATTGCACCGCCATAGCAAATAGCACAGCCGCTGGCGGCCCGTCGGCGCTAGCCGCAGGGCACAGGAAGGAATCAGCCGGTGCCTCTGTAAGGAAAACCGGCTGGCCGACGGACACTGGCACCTGGGCGCGAGGCTTTTGTCGGTCCCCCTGTAGTGACAACTATTCGGCTGACAGGCGCTGTTACCCCAAGCAGGACGAGGTCTCTCGGTCTCTCTTTCTGTCACGGGAGAATCGAACAGAAGCCGTCGCCCACCCGCTATCTCGCAGCTGGACCCCAGGGCTCATACCAGCCCAGCAACCCAGCAGTCATGGTCCCAGCACAGCAGTCCGACGATACCAGCTCCGCCCAGCAGTCATGGTCCCAGCACAGCAGTCCGACGATACCAGCTCCGCCCAGCAGTCGTGGCCTCAGCACGGCAGTCTGACGATACCAGCTCCACCCAGCCCAGCAGCCGGCAGCTGCATGGTCTGAGAGCACGCCAGTCGTGGCCTCCGCAGTCCGCTGACAGCCGCGGCGGCAGTCGTCCGGCTACGAGACGCGGTACTGAGAGCACGGCAGTCGTGGCCTCCGCAGTCCGCTGACAGCCGCCGCGGCAGTCGTCCGGCTACGAGACGCGGTACGACTGGCTCTTGCCGCCGGCGATGGTGATGGTAACGCGCAGAGAGCGCGGGTCCTTACGGTCCCGGCCGCAGAACAGGCTGCCCTCTATTGTGTCGCCTGCCAACAGAGGAACAGCGTCACACCGGACCGCCAAACAGGAGGCCGCAATCACGAGACATTACTAAATACAGATATCATAAGGAAACTGCCAATATCTCGGTCAGGTTTACAAAAGAACATTTCCCAAAGATGTCCAAAATGCCTGCCTATATCTGTAGCTCACAACTCAATAGGAACCCGTAGAAAGTCGCTTGGAGGCCCTGCCATTGGTTATCTTTAAACACCTAGCAAATGTAAGACTATAATCATGTGACGTCTAAAACGAGTTATGATAGACGAGAAATCCGGAAAATGTGGACCTAAAGATTTTAACCTCATAAATATCAAGCATATAGCCCAAGCACATGTAACCAAATATGAAACAAGCGACTAAAGAGCTAGTCTAGACAAAAGCAAAGGCCCATTGTCGACCGAAATATTCCTATGGCATGGCATCCATCCCCGTCGTTGACGGCTGCACCATCCTATTCAGATCTCTCTCAGATCCCTCTGATGACTGTATATATCGCTGACGGCCATCGCGCCCAGACCGTACCTTCGGCGGCGGCGATCGGACGCTCCAGATAGAAGGCGGTCTGTTTCCAGTGCGTGGGCGTGGTGTGCGGCCCGGTACTGAACTCCACCGGCAGCGCCAGGTCGAAATGGGTGTCAAAGTAGCCGACCAGCGCCGTCACCCGGCACGAACGCAGCACGCGCAGACGGAACGGCGACGTGAACTCCGTGTCCGAGACGCTGGAAACCGAGACAGGCAGTAAGTAAAGCGTCAATCACACTCACAAGACAGCCAGACAGTGGTGCGACGTGAGACAGACAGACAGTGGTGCGACGTGAGACATTGGTGCGACGTGAGACAGCCAGACAGTGTTGCGACGTTAGACAGCCACAGTGGTGCGACGTGAGACAGCCAGACAGTGGTGCGACGTAGCCAGACAGTGGTGCGACGTGAGACAGCCAGACAGTGTTGTGACGTGAGACAGCCAGACAGTGGTGCGAAACGTGAGACAGCCAGCCAGTGGTGCGGCACGTGAGACAGCCAGACAGTGGTGCGACACGTTAGACAGACAGACAGTGGTGCGACACGTGAGACAGCCAGACAGTGGTGCGACGTGAGACATTGGTGCGACGTGAGACAGCCAGACAGTGTTGCGACGTGAGACAGCCACAGTGGTGCGACGTGAGACAGCCAGACAGTGGTGCGACGTAGCCAGACAGTGGTGCGGCACGTGAGACAGCCAGACAGTGGTGCGACACGTGAGACAGCCAGACAGTGGTGCGAAACGTGAGACAGACAGACAGTGGTGCGACGTGAGACAGCCAGACAGTGGTGCGACACGTGAGACAGCCAGACAGTGGTGCGACACGTGAGACAGCCAGACAGTGGTGCGACACGTGAGACAGACAGACAGTGGTGCGACACGTGAGACAGCCACACAGTGGTGCGGCACGTGAGACATTGGTGCGACGTGAGACAGCCAGACAGTGTTGCGACGTGAGACAGCCACAGTGGTGCGACGTGAGACAGCCAGACAGTGGTGCGACGTAGCCAGACAGTGGTGCGGCACGTGAGACAGCCAGACAGTGGTGCGACACGTGAGACAGCCAGACAGTGGTGCGGCACGTGAGACAGCCAGACAGTGGTGCGACACGTGAGACAGCCAGACAGTGTTGCGACGTGAGACAGCCAGACAGTGTTGCGACGTGAGACAGCCAGACAGTGGTGCGAAACGTGAGACAGACAGACAGTGGTGCGACGTGAGACATTGGTGCGACGTGAGACAGCCAGACAGTGTTGCGACGTGAGACAGCCAGACAGTGTTGCGACGTGAGACAGCCAGACAGTGGTGCGAAACGTGAGACAGACAGACAGTGGTGCGACGTGAGACATTGGTGCGACGTGAGACAGCCAGACAGTGTTGCGACGTGAGACAGCCACAGTGGTGCGACGTGAGACAGCCAGACAGTGGTGCGACGTAGACAGACAGTGGTGCGACGTGAGACAGCCAGACAGTGTTGCGACGTGAGACAGCCCAGACAGTGGTGCGAAACGTGAGACAGCCAGCCAGTGGTGCGACACGTGAGACAGCCAGACAGTGGTGCGACGTGAGACAGCCAGACAGTGGTGCGACACGTGAGACAGACAGACAGTGGCGCGACGTGAGACAGCCAGACAGTGGTGCGACACGTGAGACAGCCAGACAGTGGTGCGACACGTGAGACAGACAGACAGTGGTGCGACACGTGAGACAGCCAGACAGTGGTGCGACGTGAGACAGCCAGACAGTGGTGCGACGTGAGACAGTGGTGCGGCGTGAGACAGACAGATGCGACGTGAGACAGACAGATAGTGGTGCGACACGTGAGACAGACAGATAGTGGTGCGACGTGAGACAGCCAGACAGTGGTGCGACGTAGCCAGACAGTGGTGCGACACGTGAGACAGCCAGACAGTGGTGCGAAACGTGAGACAGCCAGACAGTGGTGCGACACGTGAGACAGCCAGACAGTGGTGCGCAACGTGAGACAGCCAGACAGTGGTGCGACACGTGAGACAGCCAGACAGTGGTGCGACGTGAGACAGACAGACAGTGGTGCGACACGTGAGACAGCCAGACAGTGGTGCGACACGTGAGACAGCCAGACAGATGGACGGGGGCGTGGGATGACGCGTCCCGCGTGAATAGACGAGGGACGCGGCGGCACATAAGGCTGGCATCACCGCGTAAGCTTCAGTTGAGAGCAGCCGGCGGAACTTGAAAAGTGGTCAGCTGCTCATTCCAAGGATGGCATATTATCAAGCAGATGAATAAGACCATGAGAGCAACAAGAGGCAATAGGAAAATGGCAGCAGTTGCTGACATTGCTGGACAAAGTGGCTCGTGCACGCAGAACAGCAGGTCACCATAATGATCCGTACGATTACGATCACGCGCCAAACATATTTTCGCTGCTTGAATACTAGAAATGCTCGAATCGCCGAATGAAAAAGTATTGCTCCGAGAATGAAAGCTTACAACACGCATTTGCATGTAATACACGACAGATTTGCTATTTGTTGGATTTATTCAGTGTGAAAAATAAATGTGTCTCCGTTTTAAGTTAGGAGTTTGATGCATGCAAGAGTGAAACAAAAATATGAAAAAAGTACCTGATATCATTCGATGGATGGTGTTGATGTTGAACATCTTACTCACGTGATGGTGTTGATGTCGAGCGTCTTCAGGAGACAGGGCTCGGAGCAGACGGCGGCAGAGGGCACCACCTCAACACTGGCCTCCTGAATCACCTCCGGTCGCAGACAGCTCATCCGGAACCCGTACACGTCCTCCCAGAACGTCAGCAGGTTGTCGTACCGCTCTGAAGGAACAGTATGAGACGTGACAGCTGTGGGTGCACGTCCTCCCAGAACGTCAGCAGGTTGTCGTACCGCTCTGAAGGAACAAGTGTGAGACGTGACAAAGCTGCTGTGGGTGCACGTCCTCCCAGAACGTCAGCAGGCTGTCGTACCGCTCTGAAGGAACAGTATGAGACGTGACAGCTGTGGGTGCACGTCCTCCCAGAATGTCAACAGGTTGTCGTACCGCTCTGAAGGAACAAGTGTGAGACGTGAGACGCGACAGAGCTGCTGTGGGTGCACATCCTCCCAGAAGTATGAGACGTGACAGCTGTGAGTGCACGTCCTCCCAGAAGTGTGAGACGTGACAGCTGTGAGTGCACGTCCTCCCAGAAGTATGAGACGTGAGACGTGACAGCTGTGGGTGCACGTCCTCCCAGAAGTGTGAGACGTGACAGCTGTGAGTGCACG
This sequence comes from Chirona hameri, assembly GCA_036785665.1. Taxonomy (NCBI): domain Eukaryota; kingdom Metazoa; phylum Arthropoda; class Thecostraca; order Balanomorpha; family Balanidae; genus Chirona; species Chirona hameri. The sequence goes on along the minus strand of JAXIVJ010006718.1, from coordinate 40,195 downwards.
TCCTCCCAGAAGTATGAGACGTGAGACGTGACAGCTGTGGGTGCACGTCCTCCCAGAAGTGTGAGTCGTGACAGCTGTGAGTGCACGTCCTCCCAGAAGTATGAGACGTGACAGCTGTGAGTGCACGTCCTCCCAGAAGTATGAGACGTGAGACGTGACAGCTGTGGGTGCACGTCCTCCCAGAAGTATGAGCCGTGACAGCTGTGAGTGCACGTCCTCCCAGAAGTGTGAGACGTGACAGCTGTGAGTGCACGTCCTCCCAGAAGTATGAGACGTGAGACGTGACAGCTGTGAGTGCACGTCCTCCCAGAACGCCCTAATTATCGGACCGCTCTGTAGCGCGGCGCGGTCGGAGACGCGGACAGAATCGCACACAATCACAACCCAGAGCCTCGCAGGTTCTACCGGGCCATCCGATTCACAACCGACCTCAGAGTCGGAGACCTAATCTCCTAGACCTCAGAGTCGGAGACTTAATCGCCACAGCCTGATCCGGCGGTGGTTTTAGGCTTTAGTGCGCCCCAATTGCCGCGTTACAGGGCGCGCACCACATATACTACCCGTATACCGTGGCAACTGACTCAAGGTCAGAACAAACCACGTCAGATTCACAGGTTACCGTCCAACGCTTGATAAGCTCCCTCGTCAACGACACGGATCCGAGGTCCAGCCAGCCGGCTCTTTCTCACTCTGATCAGACGCTGCCACCAGACTGATGGTGCACCGGTTGGGCATCAGGGTGCCGCCGTCGGCCAGCAGGCGGTCCCGCGCGTGCAGCACAGTGTCCAGCATGCCCTCGAACAGCAGGAAGTAGCCCATCCACTCGGAGACGATGACGTCAAACTTGCGGTCCGGCCCGCCGGGGAGTTTGACGTCCTCCAGACGGCCTTTGACCAGCGTTATTACGTCAGACAGACGGTTCTCCCTGCCAGAAGAGGGGAGGGGAGGGATGTCAGATGAACATTAACCACTAACCAGTGCCACAAAGTCAGACAGACGGTTCTCCCTGCCAGAAGAGGGGAGGGGAGGGATGTCAGATGAACATTAACCACTAACCAGTGCCACAAAGTCAGACAGACGATTCTCCCTGCCAGAGGAGGGTAGGGGAGGGATGTCAGATGAACATTAACTAGTGTCACAAAGTCAGACAGACAGTTCTCCCTGCCCGAGGAAAGGTGTCAGGTAACTCTTCACTCACCACATCCAACAGATATACCAGAGAAGATTGCTAATTTTCCTCAGTTATGTCGATTTAAAGCATTAACATATGAAACGACTAACGGCTCTTCTCACTATGATATATACATACCCAAACTTAAGCATGAGTGCCATAATCATCTGATATAGTGCATGACATCCTTTTTCGGACATACGGGGTAATCACCTCACACAGTGCATGACATGAAATCATTTTCAGATAACGATTTAGGGCATCACTCTCTTGGTTTGATTCTTACGTCTGGAGCAGGATTTGTAATCCAGCGACAGCCGCCTCTGCCACACCCACCTGACAATGTCCATGGCGTGGTAGATGACCTCCGACTGACACCCACCTGACAATGTCCATGGCGTGGTAGATGATGACCTCCGATTGACACCCACCTGACAATGTCCATGGCGTGGTAGATGACCTCCGACTGACACCCACCTGACAATGTCCATGGCGTGGTAAATGATGACCTCCGACTGACACCCACCTGACAATGTCCATGGCGTGGTAGATGACCTCCGACTGACACCCACCTGACAATGTCCATGGCGTGGTAGATGATGACCACCGACTGACACCCACCTGACAATGTCCATGGCGTGGTAGATGATGACCTCCAACTGACACCCACCTGACAATGTCCATGGCGTGGTAGATGACCTCCGACTGACACCCACCTGACAATGTCCATGGCGTGGTAGATGATGACCTCCGATTGACACCCACCTGACAATGTCCATGGCGTGGTAGATGACCTCCGATTGACACCCACCTGACAATGTCCATGGCGTGGTAGATGACCTCGGACTGATCCACTCCCACCACCTCGGCGGCGCCGGCCTGGGCACACAGCATGGAGAGGATGGCGGTGCCGCAGCCCAGGTCCAGCACGGACCGGCCACGGATACAGGTCACTGAGTTCCGGCAGATGGCATCCCGGTACGACTCGGTCCTCACTCGGTCCTGAGGGGGGAGGGGGTCTCATACGACACTCGGTTTTACGATACAGGTCACTGAGTTCCGGCAGATGGCATCCCGGTACGACTCGGTCCTCACTCGGTCCTGAGGGGATCTCATACGACACTCGGTCCTGAGGGGGGGAGGGGTCCCATACGGCACTCGGTCTTGAGGCGACAGCAGGGGAGAACAGGCCGGAAGGGACAACACAGGACGCTCATTCTTTCCACAGTAATACTAAGCGACACAAATACTTTGCTCATAAAACAAATCACAAATATCTCACAAATATCAGCCAGTCTTCCCTTCGCAGCAAAATGCACCATTACAGACACGAACAAACTGGCATACCTTTCTACGTTGAAAATAAAACATACAATATGTCCCAAACAATACAAAATACAAGTAGAAAACACACGAGTAGACTACTAGTACAAATCACATATTATTATAAATATTCCATACGGCTGATCCCATTCATCAATAACGAACATCTGCCAGGCCAGCACCGCCAGTTGCCGTTAAAGCGTGGCCGCCGCCGATACTGAGCCGCCCCCTACCCACCGAGAGCATCTCGTGGTGGATGCCGTAGTGGGCGTACGACTCGAAGTAGCTGCTGCTGTCTCCGGCAGCAGAGGCGGCAGACACTGGCTGCTGCTGCTGCTTCTCGTCTTCATCGTCCAGCCGCAGGATCTGGTGCATCGTGCCGCGCATTGTGGCCATGTCTGAACGCACGGGGCAGATACATGTTCACGACACAAAGTCACGGAGTAAATTCCCTGGAGACATGCTTGCCGAACGAGTAGCAATTACATTACACGATGTTTGAGACGAGTTTGCACAATGCGCACACAAACGTTGCATAGGTGAACAAAATCATTCCACTCCATTAGCTCTGTTCACTGTGATACGTATGTCCAGGGGCGTTGCCACACAATTATGAGTGGGGGATGGGCAGCCTGGTGTTTGCCCCCCCCCCCCCCAACCCTCCCACCGGGGGCAAACACCAGGCCGCCGTGGGGATAATGCTAAAATCCTGCTAATATGAGCGGCCGGAGTGATCCTGGGGGGCGGCCACCAGCCCCCCCCCCCCCCCCCCTCCCCACCCCCGGGGCTGCGTATGCCACATGTCCAGCATCATAGGCAGCTCGTCATCCGCCAGCTCTCACCCTGGAGGAGGTGCTCGTGTCGATCTTGGCTCTGTTGCAGCTGGCGGCGCAGCACGGCCAGCTGCTGCTGCAGCTGTTCGTAGTGCTGCACCGACAGCGTCACGTGGTCGCCCTCGTAGTTGACCACGGGCCGGGCCGGCTCCGACGGAGGCGCCGCCGGACCCTCGACCGCCGACACCAAGTCGTCCACGTCTGGGGGCCAGCGAGGGACGCTGTGAGATAGGGAGACGCAACACATAACACGGGATAATTCCATTTAAAACAAAGACACCTGCGGACAACTGCGCATTGCACAGTGATGCCCGTATAAGGACAAACATAAACAGTGCAAATAAATACCCTCACATAAATACGCCAATGCCAAGAAACAACCAAATGCCTCACTCCCGCAACAGCTGCCAGTTCACAGGAACAAAGGCCAGCATCCGGAGAATTTGACTGAGACTCCCGTCATCCCCCCCCCCCCCCCCCCCAACTGCAAACACGCACATATCATCTCCCGATCACATCCCACCATCAGCATCATCAGCATCATCAGCATCATCAGCATCATCAGCATCATCAGCATCATCACATCAGCATCTCACCGATCATGAGCAGCGGATCATCCACCACTGCCGGCTTCATGTAGGCCTGGTCGGCCCAGGCGGAGGCAGAGAGTCTGCTCAGCTCCACCGGCATCACTCCCGTGGCCCGAACAAAGTTCACCAGGCGAATGTAGCCCAACGAGTCGAGCGCGTGATGCACCACCAACTCGGCCAGGTCGAAGTGGTGCTCGGAGCGACAATGCGTCACCAGGTCGGAGGCGGGGAATTGATGCGGACAGAACAGGCAGGTGGCCGGCGGCGCCGCCTCAGAGTCGGCCTCCATCTCCTCCCACGTCTCATCATCGTCATCGTCATCGTCATCGTCGGAGTCATTGTCGGTGATGCCGTTGCCGCCCGGCGGAGGGCCAGTGACCGGTGGCTGGGTAGGTCTGGAGGCTGTGGAGGCCACTGGTGAAGTGGCTGTGGTTGGAGTGGATTCTTCCAAGTCAGGCATGTCTTCAATGTCTTCAGCTGACATAGTGAGGTGATTGATGTAATTGAAGGAAGCTTGTTTGTCCTCAATAAATGCTGAAAACAGAACAACCATTGGTTAGGCCTTGCTTGCTTCAATGTTGATGATTGAAGCTTACTTTTGAAGCATAGTGAAGACATCTTCTTGACTTTTCTAAATCAGAAGCCTCTAGTCCCTCACATATAATTTGTTTTTATTTATTCGTTTTCATTCATTTTCATTCATTTTATTCACATTTTAATTTGATTAATTTCCTTCAAAGATGACTCACTATCACTTCAAAGTTCACAGTTCACTGATATCTTGGTAATGAAACACACATCCTAACATAGTCCAGGTTTGTTGACATTGATCACTATTGGACCAGCTGCATCAATTGCAATCAGCATCAATTGCAATCAGCATTCATGTTCCTATTCTATAACTGACTGGATGGCACAGCTCACTGAGGATGTTATTCAGCATTAACATTGCTGTTTGACATAATTTGTTTTCATACACTATACAATATGGATACATCCACTGCAGCTCAAGACATGTAAATCAGCTTTTAAAATTATTATTTTAAGATGACCTGGGTGAAAATATTTCGGTAAAATTTTCCTCCAGTTCAAGTCCAACATACATTTTACATACATTCATGCATACATTTTCTAGGGTTTTTGATCTGCTGATTCCAAATATGATACCCATTTGTAGGGCATAACCTAACCTAACCCTACCATTGCACCACATGTGGAGCAGCAGCAGATCTGTCAGTTAGGATGATTTGATGGTTGATTTGACCCACAAAAGAGTATCAGATTTGGAATCAGCACACTAAAAAACCTTTGAGTGCAAAATGTATGCATGAGCTTGTAGTTGGACTTCAGGTAAAGTAATACCTTTAAGGATCACAAACATAGAATCTTTATAACATTGTTAAATGCTACATCAGGAAATGATAACAAGACTGACTTCAACACATTGCATGTAGACTGCACGCAATGTTGAATAAAACAGTCAGATATAATGTGGATTACCAAACAGAATCTCATAAAAACCTGCTACTTTTTTCTGATTAAGCATGCCAAGATTACCTAGGCAACATCCTACATCCAAATTACAAATGAATTAACTATAAATAAACCAGAGTTTGTATATCAATTATCAAAATAGAATTGCAGACACAAAGAATAAGCACCATCAATGCAGATTGTTACCCAATACCCATCAACATAGTAACAATGGTGGATTAGCATGTTACCACCTAAATACCAATGTTACAACACCTATCAATTATATTCAGATATACCTGTCACAGCATGCATGTCATTTAACCGAGCCCTGGTGAGCTTCTGAGCCACCTTCGCTCTGGTCTGTGTGTGGGGGGGGGAGGGGTCAAATGACCTCCCTCCACCCCCCCCCCCCACTAACTCGAAAACTAAAAGGTCAGAAAGACACGGAAAAGGCGTTTGAAAGCTCTCGACAGGATATTCGAAGTTACATCGGGCATTATGTTTGGCCCAGGTCAATATTGAGGGCACCAGTTGTCATCGAAAGTCACATTTTCCAAGTATAGGACATTGCTCCAGAAACCCCCAAATATCTCAGGAACTATGACAGCTAGGAACAACTGAAAACACAATCAAAAGCTCTTGAAAATGCAATCGCCATTTGTCCTTAAATTTGAGATCAGGCCAATAGTTAGGCCAGGGTCCTAGGATTGCTTTGGAGCTGGGGTGCGGAGTGGAAAATTCTGTCTACAAATAAGCATAAAGAGTGGAAAATTCAACCAAAAAACATATTTACTCGGCTGTATCAATATCCAATTACCAGCTCACCAGAATGAGTTATTATGATTTAGGTACCTTGCCAATTCTTACCTGTCTTTCCCTACACAAGCTGTCCCCATTATTATTACATCCATAAATCAGTATCAGGGTTCCAATTATCCAATAAATTTTAAAATAAGGAGTGGAAAATTCACAATAAAACTTGGGAAAAAGAGTGGAAAAATAATATCCATAGGGTGTCGTTTTCCAACCAAATTTCCCAATGCTAGGACACTGAGTTAGGCTCCAGGTCAAAGGTCACAATGGCATTTTCTTCCCAAAAGTTTTTGTGAATAACTTGTATCGGTTGAACATAGAACAATCATTTTAACACCATCGTGTTTGTCTCATCAAGACGTTTCAACACATAGTAATGGTGACCTGGTTATGTCAACTTCAAAATTTGACCTCAGGTCAAGGTCATTTGGTGACCCAGGTAGGTCATGTTGCATATGGGGCAATGCGTCTTGGCGAGACAAACACAGTGTTACCATTCACACATCCATATATGTATTATATCAATAGTTATTGGCAAAAAAGTGCTGGTGATCTCAGATGACCTTGCAGAGGTCACTGAGCAACAATTGTGGGTCATCAAGAATGAGCCAAAGTAACATGATTCTGAAATAATTGACCTGGTCAAATACATATTATCTGAACAGGAAGCATTTGTATATTTCCCATTGACTTATAATGGGGAGGTCACACAAACGACCCTGACCTTAGGTTACCAATATACAAAAATATGAGATAAACAAATTGTATATACATGGGACAACTTATTAGCCGTAGGGTTAGGTTTTGTCTACAAGATGGTCGGGGGTGGTCCGGGGGGGGGGGGGGGGGCGACAGCCCCCAATAGGGCTGCAGCGAGCGGAGTGTTTTAAACGTGGGTCCCTGCAACTGTGATTGCTGTAAAGGTTAGGTCAGGTTCGATTATATTATTACAATTGTTTCCACCATCCTTGCTTCCTGAGAACGCCTCTGCCCCTCCATCGCAGGCCGGGTTTGAGTCGCTTTGGCGCTCACTATTTGCTCGACTGGGATGGCCTGCTGCAGGTGGCAGCGGTCGCACTCAAGGTCAGGTGATGTCACATGGCCGGGCAGGCCGTGTCCAGAGCGCTGTTCGGCACACGCTACTAGCGCTTTTCGCTAGCTGACGTCACAATTACGTCACGGAAACAGACGCAGCAGGAAACAGACAGAAATCACAGAAGCACTTCCAGACTGCTTCAGGGGCACATCACATCTGTTTGTTTTCATTTCAGTTTGATTTGTCTCATGCGCCACTATTGAAACACATCCGCTAGCGCTTTCGCCGCTTCTGAGATTTTCCACTAGCAGAAATAGCCTCTCCGCAGGGTCCACGGTTCCTATCATGACGTATTCCCATTCTGGCTTTTCATTGGCTGACGCCTGGTTGCCATGGAGAGCGAAAGCGCTACTAGCGCTATTAGCGGCAGCTAGCGTGTGTCCGAACAACGCTCTGGTATGCCGGGCACGCAACAATTTTACTCTAAATTTTGAAGGGTGCCAGGAATTGCCCAATCGGATGGTAGGGGGTCAGGGCCTGTGCAACAAACTCAGCTTAGGTCCTGGCCTCAGAAATCTGTCCATTCAAAAGGTTCAAACTAAAAAAAAATAACACAAATTGTTCCCTGAAGATGCCTCTGTTCCTCAATCAGCCAGTCACAAACTATCTTGGATACACCCGGCCAAGTTATGATTGATAGTGAAAAATACCCTCCCAGTGATGTCATCGAGCCGGCTGCACAGCCTTGTTCAGGCCTGTAATACTACCTTCAACTGGTGTACAGAAGTGTGACACCTGCGCCTGTAATACCGCCTGTAATATTAGGTAGTGTATAAGGATAATAATAACTCAAATTGTTTTATATTATATTGGAAGAGCTTTCAATAACAATATCTTTATCACTATGAGTGTGAGAGGCTGATAAAAATCAGCATCTCTTGCAGTGATCAAGATACTTGTTGATGTTGAGATACTACAAAGGCTGTTCTAATATACCTAATATAAAACATTGTTTGAGTTCAAGTTGTTATCATCATACACCATATATCATGGATCAGTTATAAATAGGTAGGTATCAACTAGGTAACTGAGTAACAATTGCCTGAAAGAACTACCTACCTAAATCAACATGGAATATTCCTTTATTACCTACCTATCGATTTCAGGCTGAAGGACACCTAAAATAGGAAGCCATGCTGTAAAAATGAGCACCTTAGCAGGGGATTACTGGCATTGGGCTTACTCACAGTACTTTGGTTAACTCAGGGTGTCAGGGTACTTTGTCAGGGTACTTTGGTTTACTCAGGGTGTCAGGGTACTTTGTCAGGGTACTTTGGTTTACTCAGGGTGCCAGGGGTGTCATCTCTGCAGCCGCCATAGGCTTGATTAAAAAAAATGGTATGACAATACTCAAATACTTGTGTACCACAGCCCACTAACCTAAACCTAAACAACACACATCCACAAGATTTGGTGCACCAAAATTTGTGGCGCAGATTATATTTGGCCTTTTAACCAAGGGGAGCAACTCAGTGCATTGGTAATATACTTGCCTTCTGTGCTGGGGACCAGGGTTCAAATCCCTCTACGCGCCTCTGAAAAAGTCTACCCAACTACCTATATCCCTCAGAACAGGGTGAGAGCTCCAGTTAGCACCTTGGTCCCAAGAGGATATGGTGCTTGGTCCACAAGCCAAACCAACCATTTGACCGATTAGCAAAGGATAGATATTTGCCCCTTCGCTGTCAAAGGAGTGAATTGGGAGCAAAATGTCATTAAGATAAGTTAAAGACATTGAATTGGTCTTCCTTTCATTTTTTTCCCATTGTTTCGGTGCATGTTTCATGTAAATAAAATGGGCAGAATTTCGTAGTCTTTAAACAATTGCGAGTATTGACTTGTATAGGGGCAAGGGATTCTGCGGATGTGTGGTGTACCACCGGTCGGATTCGGTCAAATCACCGGATGACTCTACCTTCTTTACGGCCTTGGATTCACTAATGTTCACATAGGTAAAATAACTTATATACTAACTTATTGGGGCTGTGTGACCACGGATTACTACGGCCCGGAATACACGTGGTGTGACCCGGCCCCCAGTCAAGGGTATTGGCAGCTTCAGCTTTGGTGACGTCACCATAGCGTGAAGTTTTATTTTGTCTCCCCTCATCAATGTTAACGCTATGGGAGGTTCAGTGATATTGAGCAAAATGCAAACTCGATTGAGCGATGAGTTAGCAGTGATAGGAAAAAGTAAGCAAACCATATGAAAGCCATATCCATTGTCTTTTGATATCAGAGTCTGCTTTGCCTGTGGCTTGTACGGAAACATGTTAAATATGGTCTTATGTGAAAGGATGTTTCCCTTGCATGCGCACTGCCGGGGGCTGATTTCTTCCACCCTCCCCCTCAAGTTTGTTATGAATAGCGGAAAAACGGCCACGCGCAGCGCCACCAAAATTAGCACAGCTGTTTTAGCATCAATTATCCACATGGTGCAGAATTCTTTACCTCGGATCATCCCAGGTCATGTCACCAGGTCAAGTCAAGTGACCCCTCGACAAGCCAAATGCAATGGTGAAAACAGCATTGCTCTACCTTGATTTGGTAAAGAGTTATGTAAGAAAAACCATACGTGACTTGGGGGTCACCTGAGTTGACCTTGTAGAGGTCAAAGAACAGAAATGTGACATGGGGTTTTGTAGTTGACACAGATATGGTGAAAACTGGTCAAATTTAGCCATTTCCTATGGATGTATACGTGTTTTCATTGACTTATAATGGGGAGGTCACGAAATCGACCTGACCTTAGGTCACCGGTATGACAAATTCGAGAGGAACAAATTGTAGGTACTTATGGCCTGATAACATCCTATGAGTTCCAGACTGTTCGGTCAATCACTTTTTTTATAATGTAGTTTTTTTATAATGTAGTTTTATAACCGAACCCCACCTCCAAACATGTTTGCGGTCGTGCAACAGCCAAAGTGATTGACCGAACAGTCTGGAACTCATAGGATGTTATCAGGCCATAAGTACCTACAATTTGTTCATCTCGAATTTGTCATACCGGTGACCTAAGGTCAGGTCGATTTCGTGACCTTCCCATTATAAGTCAATGAAAGCGGGAGGCGTTCGTGTTGCCTAATTACAGATTGCCCAACCAGTCAGATTGCCCAAATTATATATTGCCCACATGTTCAGATTTGCTAACGGCTGTTTGCCCAACGGCTTTTTGCCCAACGGCCTACTGCCCAACGGCTTTCTGCCCAACGGTTTTTTGCCCAACGGCCTACTGCCCAATGGCTTTCTGCCCAATGGCTTTTTGCCCAACGGCCTACTGCCCAACGGCTTTCTGCCCAACGGCCTACTGCCCAACGGCTTTCTGCCCAAGGGCTTTTTGCCCAAGGCTCACACTGCCCAAGGACGTTCTACCCAACGGCTTTTTGCCCAAGGCTTACACTGCCCAAGGACGTTGTGCCCAAGGACGTTTTGCCCAACGCACGCTCTGCCCAAACTCAGCAGATCTAAACCTACCGTGTTCTACGCGCCAGACTCGCGCCGACGACGGAGACATCTGGCGGTTGATATAAAGCTATGAGCTTTGGTCAGTAGATGTCCCTAGGTATAGCGCCTGGAATAGTAGGTTCAAGGCTGTACCGCGGAGGTGTTGCGGACACCTGTGCGTTGCGGGACAGTCTACCAAGGTAGACGGCATCTCATTAGTTCACGGTACGTATTGGCGGTGTAACGTTGGCGGTGAGTGTAAAATATTTGTGAATTGTGCGTTATAGATCTTGTTAAGTAGGTACTTGTGTGGATCTGGTTATTCAGTGTCGGCGTGTGGAGTTTGTGCCGCAACCGGGCCCCGGGGAGAGTGCACGGCGGCGCGCGACTAGAGCAGAGGGCGGAGCGATCGAGAGAGTAATGACCCGGATGACCACTAGCAGATCCAGGGGGGGGGGGGGGGGGGGCAACCAAGGCAGTGTAACTTGGGCAATCTGTGATATAGGCAATATGATATGCACCCCGGCCATTTGGAAATCTGCGGCCGCTGGTGACCTTGGCCGCCCGGCGCGCCGGCTGCGTGCGTGGCTTTGCATCACATATCTCGGCCGGGAAGGGACGTGGCAGGGGAGGGTAATTATTGTCGGGCGCCAGAGTCGGGCGTTGAGGGTCGATCCGGCCCGCTGCCAGCGATCCGTCCGCATGCGTCTGTGGACGGCGGCACTGGACTGGTCGGCTAATCTCTTGCTTCCTGTAGAATGACTGACGTTTCGCATAAAGCGCCTCCACACTCCACAATATACATACACATCACTCATTAGTGAATTACCTTGAATTTATGTGTTTGCAATGTACTGAGCTCTCCGAACCGCTGAAGCGAATGTCAACATCTAGCACCTGCGGAGAGGACGGCCGACTGCGTCACAATCAACATGTTGGTATGGCCTGGCCTGTGATCTTACCGCATGTACTCGATGTTGTCAACGCGTCGATTGTGTCGGGAGTGCTGCCGAAGGAGTGGCAGCGGGCTACTGTGGTTTCCATCCATAAGTCGGGGATTCCGACAGAGCCGAGTAATTCTCGCCCAGTCTCGATACTGCCTGCACTGTAAAAAAAGTGATCTATAATCTAACTGCTTGTTATCCTGTCAAATTTCACTAGCGAAAGGCGTGTGAAGTCAAAAGTCAACACGCATTCCTGGTTAAAGGGATTATACGGGTTTCCGTCCTGAAAGTAAATGCACTCTTTTGCAGTTGTATGAGCTTTAAACACGTTTAAGACATATAACTGGGACCTCAGCGCTCATTTAGTCCATTATTTCAGAAATTATCAGCGTTAAAACTTGGGCGTTTTTCGAGACTAGTATCATATAACGAGTACTTGATCGGCACCCCTTTTATCTTAAGATCAATTTTAGAGTTTTGAATTATCTGCAAGTCCTACACTGGATCACACAATTATTATGCAATTCAAAACTGACGGGACTTTGTATTACTACACACTGTTCGTTGAGGTGTTTTTGTGGTTTTCTTTTCTCTGGCCTTTAGCGTTGAGAATTTTGGTGGCGCATTAATTTTTTGGCATGAAAATTCATGAAAAATATAGAATTTTATGGGAAAACTAGGTAACTGCTGTTGTCGTTGGAACAAAACAAGTTTATTTTCTTTCAAATATTGCTTATTTTACCGGAAATATGCCATACGTGAGGTGTTTTTATTAGCATAAAAGAGATGACTGGCTCTGCCTCAGCCGGTCCTGCAGAAAATACGCGGTGGCATCACTGCGCACTTTGGAATGTCCTTACGTGCAGAAGAGGTAATTTCCAGAAAAAAATGTGGCTACCGTGGGACTTCTACCACCTTTATAAGTACGTTTTACTATGTAACTCAATTATTCTGGGAACAACCCGTATAGTCCCTGCATGCTGTGTGTTTGATATTACTCGTAATTCGAGTGTAGAAGTGTTATCAAACTCACCTCAAAGTTTCCCAAACGATGCCAGCTTACACTAATAGAGCGTGTATCCGTGAAACTCGTTTCAGATGCATACAATTACTCTTAAGCACTAGCGGATCCAGTGGGGGGCAGGGACGTAGCCAAGGGGGGGGGGGGGGGGGGTACGGGGTCATGGCTCCCCTTGAGCAAAACAAAGGTGTACACTAGATAGAATGAGATTCTCTGACGACCCGACCCTACCCCCCCCCCCCCCCGCCCCCTGATAAAAATCCTGGCTAAGTGGCGGCCATGCCCCCCCCAAACGCCTGAAATCCGAGCAAAATTGACACATTTCCTGATATAGAAGAAAATGTAAGCAACTTTTACAAAAGGAAAGTTTGTTTTAAATCACCTATCAATGCATAAGCACAGAGGCGGATCCCGGGGAGGGGCAAAATGGGCAATAGCCCCCCCCCCCCCCCCAAACGAAAAGTTGTGGGGGGGGGGGGGCAAAAGTATATTCCCCCCCCCCAAGTTGGAGTAAAAGTTGCAATTTTTATCTTTCCAAAATGCATTTTAGCTGTTTTTATCAACTACAATTTGCTATAAAAAAATGCACATACAATTTTATATATATATATAATTAATAGCGAAATAAAGCCGAGCGACTGTAATAGGTCTGTTACGTTATGCTTCGGACAGATGTTAAAGGAAATAATTCACCTTCAACATTAGATATAAACTGAGATAGCAGTTTTGTAGCCCGTGTTGGGAAACCCCTATCTGCAAGTTTTCTTGACTGAAAAGACTCTCCAGCCGAATATATTTGAGTTTTTGGCGAAGGAATGCGGTGCTGGCGAAATAATGCTGTACTGGTTCTAGCCCGGACAGAGGCTATACCATCAGTCAATCAGCTTGCAGCTGGTGCTAGCAAGCGAATCGCCGGCCGCCGGTTGGCACATCTCCAATGCAAGTCTATCTTTACGCGACTACTTTCGAATCTGATTGGCTGAGCCATTTTTTACATTCGCGTGACGTCAGGACTCTGGCTCGGAGAGTGTGCATATAGTTTTGATAAACAATACAAATGTACGGCCTTCTGTCCTGAATCGGCGTGATTAAGGCCATTTTTGACAATATAAAAAGAAATTGTATTAAAAAATATAATCAAATCGTGTTGGGTAAAAAATTTCCAAGGTGAACTATTTCCTTTAATATTTCCGTTCAGGGGCGTAGGAACTATGTTCAAGTTTGGGGGGCAGGAGGCATTCTGAAGTCGATTCTTTCCATGCAACGCCCATAGGCGTAATGTTAAAATCAAAAATGTTTGGGGGGCGGCTGCCCCCTCCCCCTGTTCCTACGCCTATGTTTGCGTTGCCTTGTGACAATCCCTGACAGATGTATCCGTCCAACTGTTGTCGGTACATGGTCAGTAGAGATCCAGGAAATCTGAAAAATATGGTCCAGACTACGTGCAGCATCATTCAAGAGATGTAGTGTACCGAGTTGCAATTGGTAACGTTTCGCTGTTATCAACGCTGGCATTTACTCTACTCTCTGCAGGCTGACATATCCCGACACTGGCAATATATTCGGATTGCGAGCCTACGCACCATTGCTACACCATGCTGTTGTCACTGTCGTTATATTTTTCATCGAATGCCAGTACGCAGGTATGGATTTACTGCATTTCATATGGCGTATATTGCTATCTGACATTGTCTTGGTCTCCCATCCTTTCCATATATAGCGATTTCCTTTCAGTAGTTCAGTTCCTTTCAGTTTCAGTTCGAGCACGTTGTGGCGTACACAAGCATAACAACCTACAACTCCGCAAGAATGTTTTGTCTTACCATTGTCAGTAGGATAATTAAACGGCCGCTGACGAGCCGTCTCCAAAGCTGAATTTGCGATAGCCTCATTCGTAACGCTTTGGTTCTCCACAGCATGCGGACACGTGCATGACCGCCGGCCGTTGCACAGAGCAGCAGCAGCCTGCTCTGATATTTTGTGACCCGCGCCCTTCAACCTATTCCGTCCTCTCATCCCAAGTCTTCCCTACCAGCATGCACGGATGTTATACATTGATGTTATTAAAGCTGGAAATGTGCACTTTCTCGTTTTTCCACATTTTTCTTGAGACGATCCTAGCACATCCTTGCCAGCTGCCACTGGATCAGCATGCATCTTGTTTTGTGCGCTTTACCGATTAACGCCCGCCGTTACCAAACATATGGAAAGAGTGAAATTGGAACCTCAAACGCATTCACATTCAGCCATTTTAGCACATCCAGCCGGGACAGTGATACCAGTTGTGGTACGAAGAGTTTCATGCCAAATCCTTCGTTGAATATTTTACACAAATACATTCATATATGCTTTCGCTGAAGATACTCTGGTTTGGTAGATTTAGCTCTGGGTTGTATTTCGTATTAAATTTACACTTTGTGACTGTGGATAGCTGAACTTTGACTGTTGCAAAAGCAATTTTTACGATAAATTGTTAACTTCTCCCGCAAAAAGTGGTGTGTGTGTGTGTGTGTGTGTGTGTGTGGGGGGGGGGGGGGGTCAACCACTTATCCTTCTGAGAGGGGGGGGGGGGGGGTCGGGGGACGGTACCCCCGACCCTTCCGTCGGCGACGCCCCTGCATGTTATCGGATGAAATTTCCTTCGTTTTCCTTTCGGATTTCGGAGCAGCGGTGTGCGAAGGGAAAACGATCGTAAAAAAATCCCCCATTCTGTGCGTGTATTTAAGCCTTTGCAGCATTTTGTATGTGTATTTTCATATTATAGTAGGTACTTGTCAACAAGGGCGGATCCAGGATATTTTAGGAGGGGTGGCCGCAGTCCAATTTAGGGGCGCCTTCCAAAAATCCAGGGGCGCCATGATAGCAATGCTCGTTAAGCCGCAGCTGGAGCGAACGGGAGACATTAAAACTAGCAGCACACATGCAATTTAGTACGTCTTTTCGCTGTATGTGAACGTAAGGCATTCACATCCATCGCCGGGCGCCTGGCGGCGCCCGGCGACGGACAGCCCGTGGGGCGCCCTTCTGGGCGCGACCGCTGCAGCCACCCCCTGGATCCGCCCTGTCCTATGATCATCTCATACACAGGAGACCACGGCTGATATAAGTTGATTTGAATGTTTAACCCTGTTTCACACCACCTCAATGTGCATCTGCCCGTCTAAATAATTATAAACTGCATAACTTATCGACTTCCCCACAATTCGGGCTTTAAGCTCGCAGACTAATACATTTATAACTAACTAACAAAATATCTCCTTTGCAGCACTGCAGTGTATGTCTGGAGGCATTCGGACAGGAACACCATCGTGGCATCGTCATGCCGTGCGGCCATGCCAACACATGCCTCCGCTGCCTGTGGCAGTGTTATGTCGGGCCAAACCGGTGCTGCCCTGTGTGCCGTTCGCCGTTGGGAGCACGCCCCCAGCGGATTTTTATTTAGGACCTGTTCCAGCCGGTTATTGATTCAACTTTTGGGGTGCGGTATAGTGACCCACCGGGGCGAAGCGAACCACCCACTCCGCTGTGCTTATGAGTGGTACTATACCTCGTTCCATTCCCAGATTGCGGCCGAAGCGCTTTAACAATAACAGCACGCGAATAATCTCAAGCTAAATTTTGGGTGTCAATCGATCAAAAATTACGGCAAGTCGGCAAGTCCAAGGCCCTATATTCTGGCAAGTCTAGACAAGTCCAAAGAAAAGGTTGTTGTTCGCAATTTTTATAATATTGTCTTCATGAATTATATCTTTTAGCATTTCTATATAACTGTTTCTAAACAGTATACGGTTCCAGGCGGTCGCTTGTGATCTTGCAAGCCAGGCGATTGATACATTATGGTCACATATTCTACACGGAAAGGAAATATGAACGTCTTCAGAACGCGCATCAGATTCAAACATCCTCTTTATTAACGTCGGAAAATAAACCAGTAACTGAGTAACGCGACTAATGAGTGTCAAATAATTGTTTACATGTTCAAGCTATATCGTCAACGAAGGTACAAATAGAAGGGATACGCACAAGCTCAGAGTAGAGGATCCTGAGTGTGTCAAGCATGCATGTCGCAGTGTTGGATGACTTCGACATCTGCACTTTGTCATTTGTGACATGTGCTATTACGTATTTCGGATTATGTGCCCCTACGGATCATGTTGTTTGTTGTATAACCAAATACATGACATGGCAGCTATATTTATTTTGTATTCAAACTACATCAGACTGATACACAATGACCAATGCGATTGATCGCAGCTTTTGAAGAAATAGTTCACCTTGGAACATTTTTTCCAAACACGATTTGATTATATTTTGAAATACAATTTATTTTTATATTGTCAAAAATGGTCATACATCGCGCCGATTCACGACAGAAGGTCGTAAATAACTAATGTTATCAAAAATATATACATACTCTCAGAGTCAGAGTTCTGACGTCACGCGAATAAAAAAAATGTCTCAGCCAATCAGATTCGAAAATAGTCGCGTAAGGATAGACCAACCGGCGGCCGGCGGTTCGCTTGCTAGCACCAGCTGCAAGCTGATTGGCTGGTTGTATAGGCTTTCCCCAGGCCATCGTCGGCACCGCATTCTTTCGTCAGCACTCAGCACCGCATTCCTTCGCCAAAAAAAAAAATAGATTCGGCTGGAGTCTTTTCAGTCAAGAAAACTTGCAGATAGGGGTTTCCCAACACGGGCTACAAAACTGCTATCTCAGTTCAAAACCCCATGTTGAAGGTTAACTATTTCCTTTAACTCTGATTTTTAGCAAAACAGCAATGGTAGGTGAACACTGTACAGATAAGAGGGAGGACTTTCGTGAATCATATGAAATAAATTTAGCTATTTCTCTATTTTGTCTTTGAATGTATTGACAAAATACAGTTTGGCAATGAATAAGCAAAACGGCTACGACCGTGAAGGCAAACAGCATTTCAGAGTGCATTAAGTCACTTTACTTTGTGAATTGTGTGTTATAGAGGTACTTGTGTGGATCTGGTTATTCAGTGTCGGCGTGTGGAGTTTGTGCCGCAACCGGGCCCCGGGGTGAGTGTACGGCGGTGCGCGACCAGAGCAGAGGGCGGAGCGATCGAGAGAGTAATGACCCGGGTGACCACTAGCAGATCCAGGGGGGGGGGGCAACCAGGGCAGTGTAACTTGGGCAGTGGCGGCGGAAGATATTTTCGGATGGGGGGGGGGGCAAAGAAAACCAGGGCGCCCCCTCGGGCAAAGCGCCCCCCCCCCCCAGACAAAACAAAACATGGCTGGAAATTATATCTCCAGATTTAGGCCACAATATTATACCAATAAAACGCCTTTTTGGGGGATGACCGAGCGGGCGCGCTCTGGTAAAGCTAAAACAGTTTTGAAAAATATGAAACGGTACGGGAGCACACATGCAGGCGCGTAACCACCACTGGGGTCACTGGGGATCAGTCCTCAGTAACATTTTCGGATTTTACATTACGCCTATGGGCGTTGCATGGAAATAATCGTCTTCAAAGTGCCTCCGTCCCCACCTACTTTCGGAAGGTGGTTACTTACGCCTATGCACACATGCGCATTGACTGTGTCCCAATTATAAGTAACACATTCAATAGTTTTACCGTGGTTATACCCTAGTATGCATAGTTTTAGGAACGTTCAGCTGAATCATGAATGAAGATGTAAAAAGTAAATGGCGCGTCCCTGGGACAAACAGTGGCGGATCTACGCTTGGGCAAAATGGGCAATTGCCCCCCCCCAACGAAATATCGGTAGGCAAACGTATGCTTTTGCCCCCCCCCCCCCCCACAAAAAAAAACATCCGGCAGGTTGTGATTTTTGTCCTGGTACAGTGGTGGATAAATCGTTCTTCGAAAATACGTTTTTTTTACATGGGGAGACAACAACAACAAAAACTCAGTAAGACAACAAAAACAATTGCCGTCCGACCATTTTTCATTTTCTTGAAAAGTTGTGCACTGGGGGTTTCAAGGGCATTCATTGGTGGTGACCAAAAAAAAATCCCCAAAAAGATATTTTCCAAGATACGGCTTTTCATATTTTCCAAGTTCACTACGCAGGCCTAATTTTGACGATTACGAGATTAAAAAACGATTTCGATAACTTTTTTTTTGTTGGGATCAGGATTAGTCGAAGAGAAATTTGGCAATCACGGAGTTTCGATTTTTTTTTTTGTCACGTGATTTCGTGACCTACGTTTTGCGCCGTGATCTTGACCTAGGTTGGAAACTGAAATTAACATTTCCGTCTGATGAAGATTTGAGCTTCATTGATATTCTTTCGTATACAAAAGAAGAAGTGGGGTTCAAACTGTAAAAATAATTTTTGAGTCTTGCAATGCTGACATAATACGCTGTTTGGGCACCTGTCTGTCGATAACTTCGCATCTACTTGACATACGCTTTCGAAACAAAGTCCATGAAAGTGACTCCTGACGACGAAATCTAGTCTCGGTAGGTGCCTGTTACACCGACATCAGGTCGCCATATGACCTGCCAGGCGAATACAACGTAACGTACCCAAACAGCGTATTGTGTGCATTGCAAGTCTCAAAAGTAGTTTTTACAGGTCGAACCCTACTTTTTATATTTTTTATACGAAAGGACATTTCAATGGAACGCAAATCGTCATCAGACGAAAACAAACATAATTTCTGTTTCCAACAGGTCAAGGTCACTCACGGCGCAAAATGTAGGCCACGAGGTCACGTGACAAAATTAAAATAGAAAATCCGAGATTACCAAATTGTTCTTTGACTACCCAATCCAAACAATAGAAACAAAATCGAAATCGCTTCCTTAGTCTGGGAGTTTGTCAAAATTAGGCCTGCACAGTGAACTTGGGAAATTTTCGGAAGGCCTTATCTGGGTTTTTTTTGTGTTGTTGTCACTACCAATTAATTCACCGTCCTTGACCCCCCCCCCCCCCCCCCAGTGCACAACTTTTCAAGAAAATTAAAAATGGTCGGACGGCAAATTTGAAGAAAAAAAATAGTTGTGGAAGTCTCCAAAAGTAGGTTGTACAGGTCAAACCCCACTTTTGTATTTTTATACGAAAGTACATCAATGAAGCTCAAATCGTCATCAGACGAAAATGTTAATTTCAGTTTCCAACAGGTCAAGGTCACGGCGCAAAAAGTAGGTCACGAGGTCACGTGACAAAAAATCGAAAATCCTTGATTGCCAAATTGTCCTTTTGTTTGGATCAGTCACATGATGTATGACTGATCCAAACAAAAAGATTGGCAGCGCGATTTCGGCAGGGCCCTCTAAAGACCAGCAAAGGGCCCTCTCCAGATCGGCAGGGACCCTCTACAGATTAGCAGGGCCCTATAAAGGCCGGCCCTCTACAATCGGAAGGGGCCATCTAAATGCCGACAGGGGCCCTCTGCAGATCGGCAGGCCCTATACATGCTGGAAGGGTCATCTAAAGGCGGGCAGAGGGCCCTCTACAGATCAGCAGGGATCCTCGCCAGATCGGCAGGGCCCTATGGAGGCCGGCAGAAGGCCCTCTACAACCGGAAGGGGCCCTCTAAATGCCGACGGAGGCCCTCTGTAGATCGTAGGGCCCTTTAAAAGCTGGTAAAGGGCCCTATCCACACTTGTTGGGGCCCTTTTAAGTATTTACATATACATGCCTTTAACAGACAAGCAAGTGTTGTTATTGATTCGTGTTACGATGTTTTTAACGGTTCGTGGGCCTTCTTTTATGCGACGTAAGGCGTTTTGCGGGCGCCTGACACCATCAAAAACACTGGGGTCTTCGGCCCCAGGGGGCTCTCGCTCGGTCGCCAGAGGGGCCCCCTGGCCTCCAGGGAGGGGGGGGGGCATGGCCCCCTTGCCCCCTGCCTACACCCTTGGGTACACATTGGCATAGTCTTACATCTGCAATAACATTATTAATTTGACGCGGACTCCGCAAAATCGGGTTTGTTTGTTTGTTTATTTCGATAATGGACATGATGTATGACATGATGTTATGGTTGAATTGGCACAAAAGCGAAACGCTTACTTCTAGGTGCCTCTTCAACAAACACGAAAAATAAACAACAGTCATGACCAGGGGCGTGGGAACTACTTTGAAGTGGGGGGGGGGGGCAACTTTTTGGCAATATTACGGCAAAAATTAAGACTGAAGAGAAGCAACGTGTACCGCTTTTGCTATACCCAATGCTGCTTATTGCTAATAGTATGTCATATATTTAAGGAAATGAGTATCAATATCATATAAAGAAATGGGTCGCCTAACAAGAAAGAAAAAACTAGAGAATAGCTGCTAAACATGAAGGAGCCACACTGGTACTAGGGTTACACAAAGTCGGAGAAGCGGAACTGGAGCTTTCATCGTACCTGACTCCAGAACCGGCGGGCTTGACTGACTCCCGAACCTGAGGTAGCTGGTTAGGTGATGCGCCGGACTCGCACCAAGTTGACCATGGCAAAATAATGAATTTAGCATACATGTGGTACGAGTACCATACCATACTTCAACCGAGTTGTGCTATGCCGCGTTTTACGGTGTTTTTTTTTGTTTGTTTTTTTAAAAATGGTCAATTTTTCGGGTACATTTCTATGAATATATTGTTATATATAACGATAAATACATAGAAATGTATACGGTCGTACCCAAGCAAATGCTGACAAACCAATGCATTAGAACACACGTATTTTTCAGAAGAAAAAAGTTGATCTGCTTAAGTTATATATAAGTTAGTTAGTTAGTTAGTGATTTTGCTTGTTAGTAACTGTTGCCGAATTAAGGTCCATTAACACACACACACACACTGCCGGGGGTTCTCGCCAACCACGAACTGCCGGGGAGGGGGGGGGGGGGATTTTTCCGCCCCCTCACCTAAGATCTTAAAAAAACACGCAATGTAGCCACAAGCGGAAGACGGTGTTAGATGCCGGGGAGGGGGGGGGGGGAGATTTTTCCGCCCCCTCACCTAAGATCTAAAAAAACACGCAATGTAGCCACAAGCGGAAGACGGTGTTAGATAGCTCGAGACAATCTCTATCGAAAGTAATTACGACATTTTTAGGTCAAGTCAATACTGAGGTCACCAGAGGTCAAATTTCGGCTATTTTGTATTATATATTATATTGCATTTCGGCTAAATTTCGGCTAACACTTTTTTCCGCGCGTAGCTAGCTCTTTTATTATCGAGATGTATATCTCGATAATAAAAGAGCTAGCGACGCGCGGAAAAAAGCGTTCGAAAGATAATTGAATTTGCTGTAACTAAGATTCATCAAAATTGACCTAAGATCAGGTCATCAGACTAAGACTATCGAAAGGTAAGTAAGAGTAAATTGACACATTTTATGATATATAAGAAAATCTAAGCAACTTTTACTAAGGCAAGTTTGTTTAAAATCAGCTATCAGCACACAACACTTATAAGCAAGCGAAATCTGATGAGTTTCAGAATTGTGTGAAACTTTTTGGGATTTGGCCCCCAAACCACCTGTGCCCCCCCCCCCCTCCCTGCCCCAACCACCGTTCTGGACCCGCCAGAGGGTGGATCTGGTGAAAATTGGTCAAATTTAGCCATTTCCTATGGATTTATACGTGTTCCTAATTTGTCCCCATTGACTTATAATGGGGAGGTCACGAAATAAACCTGACCTTAGGTCACCCCGCCTCACCGATATAAAATAAAAATCGAGATAGACGAATTGTAGGTACTTATTACCTGATGGCTGATGATATCATGTGAGTTTCAAACCGTTTGGTCACAATCACTTTGTCTGTGGCACGACCGCAATTTTTTTGGATGTGGAGTCACTTGACTTGACCTGGTGATCTGACCTGGGATGACCCGAGGAAAAAAATCACACCGTGTTGGTAATTGATGCCCCAACAGCTGTGCCAAATTTCGCAGAGCTGCGCGCCGCCGTTGAAACTCCGGTGGCAATGCCCTTGTTCTTATACAGGGTCGAGTGGACGTGTAAAAAGTTGTGGGGGCGTCGCCCCCCCCCCCCCCCACCAGCTCCAAAGTTGCGGGGGCGAGTTGCCCCATCGCCCCCACGGTTCCCACATCCCTGGTCATGATCGCCACCAGGAGACCCGCGACACCCCGCCCACCCGTCCGGTCCATCAGTTCGTGCGGGCCGCACATCCGCCGCCGCGCCTGCGCCGATCCCCCACGCAGCGGTCAGTGACGCCATCCCCTCCTCACTGCGCGAGGTGCCGCCACCTGGTCTGTCGGTGTTGGTTTTAGCGTTTGCGGGGCGGCGCCTGTTCCACATGCTCGGTGCGTCCTTGACTGGTATACCAATTAGTTGGGACGCTGGGACGGTCGAGGACAACAGTACGCTGTTCGCTGGCTTGGGACGCTGGGACGGTCGAGGACAACAGTGCACTGTTCGCTGGCATCAGTGCCACTTCTGTTGGCATCTGCCGTCACGGCCCCTCTGTTCCCACGTGGCCGTGGTTTGACGTCGCGCCGATGCGTGCATCAGCTTAGGCTTGCAATGATATGCTACTTGTATCATAGATAAAAATAGCCCCGAAGGATATGACCTGACGTTTGAATTACCTAGCTGTACCTAATGTATTTGTGCTGATGGGATTAACAAATTAATGGTTACAATGCAAGTTTTAGCGGCATTTGAACACACCAGTGGCGGATCCAGGGGTGGGGGCCACGGGGGTCGTGACCCCCCTCCCCCTTGGGCCATGAAGGGGCATCACCGCGCCGGGGCACCACGGATTCGTTGGAATCCCAGGGGTAAAAATCTGAAATTTAGTGTCGAGGCAAACCTCTGGAAGCACGGTCAACCTACCCCCATTTTGTCCGACATCAAAATCTCCTCGGATCTGTATCGAACTCAGGGGGTACCCAATCGGAGGAGGGGGAAGTTGCCCGTCCCCCCCCCCCCCCCTCCGTGGCGATGCCACTGCCGTGGGATCTACAAATATCCCAAATCCTGAAACATTTTACGCCGAGGGCATCCAGGAGGATGCGATCTTCAAGCATTTTATGCCGAGGGATCCACTGGGATCCCAGATCCAACTTCGGGATACAGGCACTTCCAGCCGGCCGGACGGCGCCGCCGTTCCGCGATATCTGAGGCCTGTTCAGGCCATTATCAGTGCCTGCAAAGAAAAGGTGCTGCCATCTACAATAAAGCTTGATTTCCCAGAAGGCAGCACCAGGTAGGCTGGCGCGTAGAAGGCGGTAGAACACGGTGGATTTTGGTCTACTGATTTTGGGCAGTCCGTGGGTGGGCAAAAAGCCGTTGGGAAGAACGTGGATGGGCAGTTTGTGCGTTGGGCAAACAGCCGTTGGGCAGTAAGCCGTTAGCACATATGGTTGTGGGCAATGTGTACCTTGGGCAAAACGTCGTTGGGCAGTAGGCCGTTGGGCAAACAGCCGTTGGGCAGTAGGCCGTTGGGCAAACAGCCGTTGGGCAGAAAACCGTTGGGCAGTAGGCCATTGGGCAACGTGTCGTTGGGCAAAAAGCCGTTGGGCAAATAGCCGTTAGCACATCTGAGCATGTGGGCAATTCGTAATTTGGGCACTGTGATTGGTTGGGCAATATGTAATTGGGCAATATGATATGCACCCAATGAAAACACGTATACATCCATAGGAAATGGCTAAATTTGACCAGTTTTCACCATATCTGTGTCAACTACAAAACCCCATGTCACATTTCTGTTCTTTGACCTCTACGAGGTCAACTCAGGTGACCCCCAAGTCACGTATGGTTTTTCTTACATAACTCTTTACCAAATCAAGGTAGAGCAATGATGTTTTCACCATTGCATTTGGCTTGTCGAGACCAATCATTTAATGTCAAAGTTGACCTTGACCTGATCTCAGGTCAGGTCAATTTTTGGATATAGCCTAACTAGTTCATATAATATATTTTGTGATGCGTTTCGACGAGACAAACACAATGGTTTAATCGGTTTTATTATATCATGCTTCTGTCAAAAGTTATTCTAAAAAAAAAACAATTTGGCGATTTTTACAATGCTCAAATTAAATAAAATTACGTCATTTTAGGAGAAAAAAAAAACGCCTTGGTGATTTTGATACCTAATTTACCACAATTGCAATTAACAACGATTTACCTGGTGTTAAACATATTTTAAAAAATACATAAGAATAAGAATATACGCATACCAAAAGTGTGTCATAACATGACGTCACTTAAATAACAAATAAACACTCATTTTATAATTGATTTACTGAAAGTCTCATAAGCGCCATATATGCTGATGAAGCGCTGCTACCATATGACCGTACCCGTTTGTCTAGTTATCCTGAGCGTTGTTCGGACACGCTAGCGGCCGCTAGTAGCGCTATTAGCGCTTTCGCTCTCCATGGCAACCAGGCGTCAGCCAATGAAAAGCCATAATGGGAATACGTCATGCTAGGAACCGTGGACCCTGCGGAGAGGCTATTTCTGCTAGTGGAAAATCGCAGAAGCGGCGAAAGCGCTAGCGGATGTGTTTCAATAGTGGCGCATGAGACAAATCAAACTGAAATGAAAACAAACATGTGATGTGCCCCTGAAGCAGTCTGGAAGTGCTTCTGTGAGTTCTGTCTGTTTCCTGCTGCGTCTGTTTCCGTGACGTATTTGTGACGTCAGCTAGCGAAAAGCGCTAGTAGCGTGTGCCGAACAGCGCTCTGGTGTGACCCAAGGCCGTATATACCAGGTAGAACCATCCCAGTGCGCAGCTTTCTGCGCAGGTTTCCCGATGACGTCATCGGGGGTACACCTTCAACAGAGATGCCGCACCGACCGGAATACCGTCCCGAAACACGAAAATAAAATACTTCGCTGTGATATTGAGCAATTATGGAATTGAACATATAAGATGTTTTGTATTAAAAATGATTATACTTTAATAAAAATAACTATTTCATAAAGATTTTAACAATACAAGCTTTTCTCAATTGGCAGACAAATTAAGGCATGTGGAAGTGCAGCATCAGCATGGAGAGTAGGTACTTGTCATGTCATGTAGCCATAGGCGTAGGAGCCGGGGGGGGGGGGGCAGGGGGGCAGCCGCTCCCCCCCAACATTTTGGATTTTAACATTACGCCTATGGGCGTTGCATGGAAAGAATCGACTTCAGAATGCCTCCTGCCCCCCCCCCCCAACTTGAACATAGTTCCTACGTCCCTGCATGTAGTGACCAATTTCTCGATTTTGATCTACTATGAGCAATAATGTAACATTTTACACGCTTGTTCCAATATTACAGAAGCTCAGAAGCCACAACAGCATTATCGTAGTCGTGGAGAGTAGGATGAGATGATGATGTTCAGCGACATGTGGTACACTGCCTCCAAACGATCTTACATAACAAACCGACTCCATGCAACTCTCAGCTAAGTGACAAAATATGGGCGAACACCAGGGTTGTGTTCGACTCAGATTTTTAGACTGACTCGACTCTGACTCATTTTTGAAGAGACTCTGACTCAACTCTGACTCAAGCGGGGCAATTTTTTTATTTTGAGTCGACTCAGCTTTGATTCATTTGCTTTTACCCCTGACTCAACTCTAGACATAAGCGGGGGACAATTTTTTTTGAGTTGACTCAGCTTTGACTCATTTTATTTTAACCCTGACTCAACTCTGACTCGAGCAGGGAATCTTTTTAAGTTGACTCAACTTTGACTCATTTGCTTTGACTCATTTGCTTTTACCTACGACTCATGTGCAAGTTTCTTGAGACGACTGATTTTTTGACTCATGTTCAACTGACTTAACGGCTTTGATTCAAATGTATTTGACTTGCAAAAATTCATTGGAATATTATATCATATATGATAACACCTTTGTTTGGATTTACACTGGATCAAGGCACAATAATTAATGTATATCTACTGCATCCAGCTGCATTGAAATATGTATTCAAATATATATGTTCCTAATAGCAATAATAATAATAATAATAATTATTATTATTTTGCACCAGCACAGGTACATATCTTTACTTTACCACTATTGTTAATTGCTATGGATTGTAATGGTCCTATATGATAGGATGCAAATATGAAATAAGTGAGGAAAATGTATTTGAAGTTGGTCCTTGAGCTGGGCGGAAAAGTGAAACAGGTGTTAATTAAATTGAGCTGCCAAACCTCACTCTCACTTTAGCTCATGTGGGATATGTATCATACCTTTGACAGCACTTTGGGTGATTATAGGCGCAATCGAAGGCCATGGATGGGAAGTATTGTCCATAAACTCAAATACCTCGATTTTGACGTTTGACTTGACCGTGACCTGACATGTGATCTTAATTTGACATGTTTAAGTTTGCGTTAGGCTTATCTCATTGAGTGCTTTTGAATGCCGCCTTGCGCGTCCCGCTGCAATCATTGGTTCTGAAGATACCAGGGGGGAAGCTATAAAAAGCCCCCCCCCCCCCCCCAGTGAGTTGTGTTACAGAATATACCCCAGTGACTGCCGGGTTAAAGGGAATGTTTCACCTTTGTATTGGTTTTTAACTGAGATAGCCATCATCTTTGGCCGTTATTGAAATGTCGAAAATACTAAGGTCATTTTCCCCAAAATATAGCCGTTTTTAAGCAATTCAATTTATAGTTTGCAAAATGAGGTATAGGTTATAGTGCCGTCGCTCATTGGCTGACAGCGACTTTTTCCGCCAATCCCACTTCGCCAGCCAACAAGCGCGGTCTATGGCTCAATAATGACGTCATCATCCCAAATTTAAAAAAAACTTAATTTGTATAAAGTTAAGTGACTTTTCGAGAGAAAAAATATCACCATCGTTTTCGCATCACTTACTTTATATTTTCGACTACAAACCGCATATATTTGACAACTTTCAGAAAGGTGAAACATTCCCTTTGAAGGGACACTCCCACCTTCCCAAAAGTTGTCAAATGTACGCCGTTTGTGGTGCAAAATATGAAGTAAATGCTGCCGAACACGATTATGACATTTGTTTCTCGCAAACAGTGCTCAAAAACAGTTTTATAAAAAAAAAGTTAAGTTTTAATATTTGGGTTGATGACGTCATATTGAGCTCTAGAGATATACAGAAATCCTTTACGCTGCCAAAGTATGGCACAATTATTTCGAGACAATTCTGGCGCTTTGAATACAAAACAAACCAGTTACCAAACCATTTGAAACACGCAAATATCTCCAAGATTTACCTTAAAACAAGTCGACTATCATCAACATTTGGTACAGAGAGGTGACGTCATCGGCTTTAAATCCCTATTCAAATACACATGGGGTTTATTTGTTACAATTGTCAAGACCAAGCTCGAATTTCTTTTCGAACAGACCTATGTGGTTGTTTTAACTGCTACCCTACTTAATTTCAAAGCAAATCCAACAACATGGCTCTCAATCTCAACTCAAAACTAATGTTAAGGTGGGAATGTCCCTTTAACGAGCCGTCCAAATACGTATTCGTTGTTTACCAATCGATTGTGTTCAAACTTATACCAAATGTTGATGTCTATGAGTATATTCGAAATATAAAAGCATCTCTAGCTGAGGTCAATCGTTTGACCGTGACCCCTCCAGGTCAAGACGACCTGGAGGGGTCGAGTCTTGAGTTGTGCACCTTCGGTGGGTTAAAGGGAAGGCGATGGTGGTGGAATGGGTTCTTTAAGTGATTTTGGGAAAAACTTGCAGTACTGCGCCATTCTGCCGTGTTCCATAACGGCAACTTATGCCGTGACCTGAGATCAAACGATGACCGGAAGGGGCTAGGTCGCTCTTTGTGCACCATCTATGCACAAAGAGCGACCTAACCCCTTTGTGAATATTAAGCTATTGGGCTGATTCCCCTAAGTCGTTTAGGGAAAAAGTTATGCGGTACCCCGTCATTATCTAAAAAGCCGCAATGAAAAATGAGGACTTAGGACACAATGCTTTGTTGTGCACCATCTATGTGCTAATGCGAAAATTGTGGCACTGGGATGACTCGTCTACTTCATTTATCGTAGGAGTTATGCGGTACCGCGATTTTGGGCCAAAACCGTATTTTGTATGTGTTTTTGTGACCTAAGGTCATACGGTAGCAGAGTAAGGTCATATGTTGTGTTGTGCATAAACTATGGTCTCTTGCGGATGGTTATGTGCTTAATTGCATATATAAGTGCGTTTTCTGAGATTGTATAGGGCAAATAGTTAACGCCCATTGAAAAACATAATTTTTGACCTGAGGTCAAACAGTGACCCGGGCTGGTCCAATCTTGGTTTGTGCATGATCCTCATCCTGTTCAGAGTATTTCTGAATATGAAAATCTTCTCCAAGTCAATTAGGTGAAAAGTTATGGGGTACCGCGTATTTTACCTGCTTGACCTATTGTGACCCATGTAGGTCAAACCGTTTGTTATATTCGCGTATAACTTCATAGACTGTGTAATGACGCCATTGGGCTTATCGCGTGCAAATTTGGGCGAAACCGGAGTAACTTTGAATACGTATTTGAATACGAATACGTTGGTCTTCATGGACGTCAATGTTATAGCTGAATAATATCCTCAGTGAGCTCAAGCTGTGCCATCCAGTCAGTTATAGAATAGGAACATGACTGCTGATTGCAATTGATGCTGATTGCAATTGATGCAGCTGGTCCAATAGTGATCAATGTCAACAAATCTGGACTATGTTATGATGCGTGTTTCATTACTAAGATATCAGTGAACTGTGAAGTGATAATAGTGAGTCATCTCCTTTGAAGGAAATGAGTCAAATTGAAACATTAATACAATTAATAAAAATGAATTAAAAACGAATAAATTAACAAAATTATATGTGAGGGACTAGAGGCTTCTGATTTAGAAAAGTGAAGATTTATTAACTATGCCACAAAAGTAAGCTTCAATCATCAACATTGAAGCAAGCAAGGCTTAACCAATGGTTGTTCTGTTGTCAGCATGTATTGAGGACAAACAAGCAGCTGCTTCAATTTAGCAAAAAAGCAAAACAAGCAGCTTCAATTACATCAATCACCGCACCATGTCAGCTGAAGACATTAAAGCCATGCCTGACTTGGAAGAATCCACTCCAACCACAGCCACTTCACCAGTGGCCTCCACAGCCTCCAGACCTACCCAGCCACCGGTCACTGGCCCTCCGCCGGGCGGCAACGGCATCACCGACAATGACTCCGACGATGACGATGACGATGACGATGATGAGACGTGGGAGGAGATGGAGGCCGACTCTGAGGCGGCGCCGCCGGCCACCTGCCTGTTCTGTCCGCATCAATTCCCCGCCTCCGACCTGGTGACGCATTGTCGCTCCGAGCACCACTTCGACCTGGCCGAGTTGGTGGTGCATCACGCGCTGGACTCGTTGGGCTACATTCGCCTGGTGAACTTTGTTCGGGCCACGGGAGTGATGCCGGTGGAGCTGAGCAGACTCTCTGCCTCCGCCTGGGCCGACCAGGCCTACATGAAGCCGGCAGTGGTGGATGATCCGCTGCTCATGATCGGTGAGATGCTGATGTGATGATAATGTGATATTGTGATATTATCGATGAGATGATCGGATGTTGATGAGACGATGGCATGCTGATGATGTGTTATGATTGGCAAGTCTCGGAGGTGGCTGCCTCAGCCGCGCTGTCCGCTGCCTTCCTGCCGACCCCGGCCCCGGTACGACCCTTGGTGCCTTTGCCGGTAGACTTCATCTTGGCCGTGGAGCTGGCCTCCAACGCCATGTGACGACTGTTAATCCGCTGCGCACGACGCTTGAAGTTCTGTCGACAGAGAGATGCAGTCCGTCAGGCGGGACAGCGGCGCTGGAATGGGCGTCGCCCAGCATTGAGCGCCGGAGAGAGTCAGGGCTGCTCAGCGGAAAGTCTTGGTGGATATTGACACAGAGTGATCCGCACTGCTTCGCATGACTGTGACCGTACTGAACTAATGCAAATCATATTGAACGGTTCAATATACCGTCGACTATAAATTTAACACGACTGTAAATGGAAATCATCTACGGAGCCCCCCCCCCCCCCCCCACACACACACACAAATGCAAAATACTACTCATGAGCGAGCGGTTTCTTAGAGAATATTTCGCAAACTTAGCTTTCAATGAGAACAGCAGTTATCATACGATTATCCTCGAAGCAGATGCACAATATCAACATAATAACATTAACAATGACATAACATTGTCACTCTTGGTTTAATCATATCACGGAGCAGTCCGAGCGGTGCTGAGTCACGTACGTATTTCTTGGAGTCGGGCAGGGTGTTCCACATGGCTCCAAGTCGTTTGTTAATCTGAGCGAAGTCCAGCGATGGGTTGGCGTGCGCGACAAAGTCGCGCACTTCGCGGGTCCACAGCAGGTAGGAAGTGGTCCGGGATTGCTGCGGCACACAGACAGACGCACGTTGTGGGATAATCCGCCGTATGTGGCAGCAGAAACGAGGTTAAAACTGGGCCCATCGGGCTCTTTCAAGCCAGTTGTAGGTGGTTTAAGTAACATAGTGTTTTTTGTTTTGTTTCAGGGCGCCGCAACTGCCGAAGTTACATGCAAGCTAATTACAAAAACCGGATACGTTTTCAACCAAACGTTACGTTTTCTAAACCGGATACGTTTGTCTACGACAGCACTCATGTACTCCACACAGGCACATACTTCACAGGTATTAGAATGGGCCAAAGTAATCCATTTGTCAAATAGCTTAGCCCTCCAAACACAGGGTGCACGTAATGTACTCAATAGATAATACATCCCCAGGCATGGTAATTTACAGCTCATACAAGCCTCCTCCCGCCCCGCCCCGGCCGTCCTCTCGTCACAACTCACCCCCTTATCCGTCCTGGTCATGCGCTGCTGTTTCCACATCTTACTGGCATTCTTCTGGCGTGCTCCCAGCTTTCCCCGCTGGTGTTGCTTGAGCACCTTGACCACCTTGCCCCGTCGCGCCGCTGCCGCCGCCGCATGCGCGGGCGCCTCGTCAATCACGAGAGGATCCTGCTCCTCATCTGAGAGTGGATCACGATCCGCGTCCCCACCCGGGTCCGCGTCGCCATCTGCGTCCTCATCGTTGTACCCATCTTCGTCGTCGTCGTTGGCGACCATGATGGGTACAACCATGATCATGTTAGATAAGTCATCGCCTTCGTCGCTTTCCGTCTTGATCTTGATGTTAATGGCCACGCCGCTGCTGGTTTCATACGACGCGTCTCCGACGTCGTAACCGGCGGCAGAAGTGTCGTACGCGGGGCCGTCTCCAGTGTCGTAGGAGGCCTCGCCGTCGTAACCGCCGGCGTCACCGGTGTCGTAAGCGCCGCCTGCGGCGTCCGTAGTGTCGTACCCGTCCACCTCGAACCCTGGTCAGCGAGGAGGTGTGGGAAAATGGTTACCATACGCTTATAGTGATGGTTTGGGCTTAGTGATGGTTACTATACGCTGATAGTGATGGTTTGGGCTTAGCGGCAACGCAACTGCCGAGGCTAAATGATGTGGCGCTACATCGGGTTGGCGCCAGATTGGAAGAGGCCCTGGAGGAGGCGGGCGACGCGGCGGTGGGGGGGCGGAGCCGCGACTGGATGTGGCCCCCCACGCCATGGGCGGCCTGCGTGCGGGTCACCTGTCTAGAGGTGGGCCCGGACGGCCGGTGCGACGCCCCCGCGGACGTCCGGCGCGGGACCGCCCTGAACCATCTGGCGACACTTCCAGACCGGACCACCTGGATCTGAACTGACGGGTCCGCGGAGGCCGGCGTCACCCGGGGCGGTGGCGGCGCTCACATCTCGACCGGGACGGGCGAGGAGATGGAGGTCAGGGTGGCGGCAGGGCAGCTGTGCCCGAGCACCCGAGCGAAGCTGTTCGCGATACGAGCGGCCCTGGAGAGAATCGAGGGTGGGGCGGACGCCGACCCTGTGATAGTCTGCACCGACTCGAGAGCTGCTCTGAGCATGCTGATCGGGGGAGCCGCCGCCCAGACGTCCCCCTCGGCGCCGATATCTGGCGCCTGTTGCTGGCCATCACGGACCACCGAAGAGCAATCCTGCAGTGGGTCCCCGCAACACTGCGGGATCCCCGGTAATGAGCGCGCAGACGCGCTGGCAAGGGAAGCGTCTGCGCTACCCCAGGCAGCAGTGTTAGCAGACGTCCGCACGCTGACCCGGGCCGTTGGCCGCATCACCACCAGACAGTGGCAATACCAATGGCCAGCCAGCTTCTTCAAGAGAATATACGGGAGCCCACTGCCGCTCCCCATCGCCGGGGAGGACCGGGATGCGGCCGTGTCGGTGCACCAACTGAGGGCGGGCCACTGGGCGTGCTTGATCCAGTACCTGCACCGCATCGGCCGGCTCCCCTCCGCGGGATGCCCGCAGTGCCCGGACAAGAGGTGCCCCGCGGCGCGCCGTGTGCCGAGAGGAGGCGGACATGCCAGAGCACGTACTGCTGCGGTGTCCGTCCCTCACTGGCGCCGCCTGCGACTGACTGGCAGCATCTACATGGACCCAGCGCAGCTGCGGGACGTCGACCTGGTGGCTGCCTTGGTGGCCGGCTACCTTCGCCACCGAGAGCCGCTGGGCTATGGTCCTCCATGCCAGGGGCATTGTGGCCAAATTATGAGAGTTAGGGGGAGGGATGACAAAATTATTGCATTATGCCAGATGTAATATCATGACATGGGGAGTGTCCAGCACAAAAACATGAAAATGCTGACCTTATTTTCATGTTTTTAGACCCAGACACCTCCTTCGTCCTATCATTTTGGATAAAACAAGCAATTTTGTCATCCCTCCATTCCCACTAAATCTCTGAATTTGGCCAACATGCCCAGGGGGAAGCAACAACAGGCTACATGATATTCAAACTGTCACCATTCGATGTTGCGACTGTGTAATGTCCAGAGTGACACTAATGAGTTACAGATGCTGCTGAATCGGTCAACAGGCACTTGCTATAACGTTTAAATTTACGTAAGCAAGTATTCTAAAACAATATTTTATATTGGATGTCGCTGGCACATGGCGCATGACTCTAACATACAAATCATATAATTATTGTGTAATGTTCGCTATCGTATGTGCTTACGAATAGTAGCGAAAAATGTGCGTCTCTTGGGCAAAAAGTGTGTCTTTAAATGACTGCAGTACATATAGCGGTGCAGAGCATTAGCCCGTAAGCTGGGCAGCCAGTCCCTATTCGTTACCAGTCTGGCACTTACCCTGGAGGTCCTCCTCTGAGCCGAGATCATCGTGCACCTCCGTCTTAATCTCCGGAGTGGTCGGCGTCACCATCACCTGCCGGAGAGCAGCACTCAGTGTCAAGATGACATACATGGAGGCATATAATGTGCCACTGACTGCTAGCTTCCTGCACAGCTGTGCACAGCAACAGGCATTGGTGCTTGAGCTGCTGTCCAGGCTGTCGAAGCATGGAAGTGTAACAGAGCCCGACAATGACTGACTACTACTTTCCCTCTTCTAGAAAATAGTATCTGGGACTAGTAGCACCATAGCTAGTGATTTACCTTCCCATTCCACGGAACATCTCAGACTGATGCAAACAGAGAACCAAGAACCGCAAAAGAGACTAGGCAGAACCAGACGTGGCTTTTAACACGCAGTGTCTCTTCATTTCACTGCCCAGTTGTGGATTGCCTACCTTGGTCTTTCTCTTGGTGCCATACTGCCCGCTGTCGCAGCGCTCCTTGCGAGCTGGCTTCAGGTCGGGGTCGTCCTGCGGATCGTAGTCGGCCAGCTTACTGGAGCGCTTCCTGACGCGGCCCGAGCGGGAGACATCGCCGCTCCCCACGCCTGCAGGTCAGGTCATTAGGTTAAGTTAACACAGGTCATGTCATGGGGAATGGGGATGTTACAGGGAATATTTCACCTTTCTGAAAGTTGTCAAATATACGCTGGTTGTAATCGAAAATATGAAGTAAGTGCTGCTGAAAACGATGGTGATATTTTCCCCTCGAAGTCACTTAACTTTATACAATTTTTATTTTATTTTATAAATTTGGGATGATGTCATTATTGAGCTATAGAGAGCTATAGAGGAAACCTTTACGCTGCCAAAATATGGCACAATCGTTTCAGACAATTTTGGCGACTTAAATACAAACATTATGCCTTGTGGAACTGTTTTCTCACACACAGCACACAATGCCATTGCGATAGCTCAATATTTATATTTAAAAAAAAATCCATAACTGACACTTCAAACAACGCGAAAAACTTCAACTTGGACCGCAACCTTTCGCGTTGGCCGTTGTTTACATCGTACTCGCCAAGGTTCGAGAAATACAGGTCGTCTGAAATACAGGACCAACAACCTTGAAGTGGCTGTCAGCCAATCAGCGGCGGCACTAGTCTAGACCCCATTTTGCAAATTCGAAATTAAATTGCTTAACAATGGATAAGTTTTTTTGGGGGGGGAAATTACCTTAATAATTTAGACATTTCCAAGGGCGGATCCAGCAGGCGTTTTTTTGGGGAGGAGGGGGGGGGGGGTGGTAAACCGTTTTTAGCGGACCTTACCTATCCCAAATTTATAATTTCTTCCCGGATTTGGGCCACTTTATTTTGTAACCACATGATTTCTAATGATTTCTTTATTTTGATATTTTTTTGTATAGCTTTTCGACCTTTTGGGATATCGAGAAAGGAAATATGTCAGCTTGCCGTTTTTATTGTTCCGACATTGCCTTACACTGAGCAGAACTATGTCAATTGTCAGCTGTACCCAGGGGAGTCGCCGATAACTTTTTAGTGTGGGTGGGTGGGGGTCCGAAGAAATGACGAAAACAAATATCCCAATTTTTAATGCGTTTATTTAAGCCTTCGCAGCATGTTTAATGTGATGGTTCATTTATCATGTTATAGTAGGTACACGCGGCGCGAATTTTTTACGGGTTTGCCTGATAAAACCCAGAAAATAGCGGTGGCCTTGTAGAGAATAGGAGGCTAAACATGCTATTCATTCAATTCACCGTTACAACGAACCGAACTACGATGGCGATGGCTTCGTTATGACGATGGCAACCGATGTGACGCCGCGAAGCGGCGTGACCATTTTGATTTTAGGGTCGTAGAAAACGACATTTTAATATTGGAACCAGACAGTTGAGTGGAACCAAGCCTCAGGTTATCCCTATTCCTGGTTGCACATCTCGGTATGATGAAAAATATTGAAATTAAGGTAGTTTTTCATATACATATTCCTCGGATAGTAAATTACGATGACCGGTGGCAGTCAGCGCTATTTAGCGCATATACATATGATAATATGATAATAAACAACTGTATACATATGTACCAAACTGTAACAAAACAACCGTAATTCAGTTGCTAATGGTTTGAAAGCAGCAAGAGGCAGAAACGGACTCTGTCCGCACAGTAAATGGTCCCTGCGGATCTGGAGGAGCCTGGAGCAAGATGGCTTGGGGAGATGGTCCTGGCCTGGTCCCACTATTAGCTCTTCGGTCCCAGCAAGTTGGGCACCCGCTGAAGCAGCTTCCGGGTGCCAGATGTCCGCGTTTTTGCGTTCGCGTTCGCCTTTTTTTTGGAACTCGGCAGACAGTCCACTGTCTAAGTGCTTCTAGTAGGTTTGACTGGCATGATCTTCTAGCTGTGAATCCATGTTGGTGTTTGCTTATTAAGATTTGATTCCAGGTGTGACACTATATGTTTCCTTACAATTTGTTCCATAACTTTACAAGCTTGACTGGTCACGATTACTGGCCAGTAGTTACTTGGTTTTTGTTCCTGCCCTTTATTGAAAATTGGTGTTATTATTCCTTTCTTCCACTCTGCTGTAGAGCCCCAGTTACTATGGTTTTCTTGACAGACTGTAGTGGGGGCAGATAATTGGTTTGCACATCTTCTCACAGCACTATACTTGGATATCTGTCTGGTCCTGCAGCCTTTTTCTCATCCAGATTTTTCCAACTCTTTCCTTACTCATCTTCATCAGTTATCTCAATGATTTCTAGCATTAGACTACTTCCACTAGCTCTGGGGAATTTCTGGTAAAGGGCCATCACTCTCTTGTAAATATACGGACTGGAAAACATTATTTGAAGGCATAGGCAAAAAATATTGCTAATAATAATAATTTGTATTTTAATAATGCTATATATAATGCTAATAGCTAATAAATATTACAAATATTGAAGGCATAGCCTCACAAATACAGCAAAACTAAAAACCATACCTGTAAGATGCACATTTCCAGTCAATATTGTTTGTAATACTTGATCGATAGGTAATGTGCACAGACTGGAATGACCTATTCATCTAGGGTTCTCTTTCCTTCACACTTTCCTCCTTGACTTCCTAAAACCAGAGATAGGCATAATGTTAAAATCCAAAATGTTGGGGGGGGGGCGGATGCCCCATGCCCCTATTCCTATGCCTAGCATGTTGATCATTTGGCAGGATGATGCGGTTGGCACAACTATCAGTTTGGCAAGTTGAGCATTTTGCATTTTAATAGGCTTAGCAAGTTGATAGGTGGGTACGCTGATAGGGACCCGCCCCCAACAACTTTCTCGCCTGATGCCTTTCTCCCTGCTCAACAACTTGTCGCTGTTGGCAACCACACAATAATCTTTTAATTTAATGCAAGCAACCCTTATTTTTTTTCTTCAAATAATGTTTGCAACAAATTTCAGTGCAGGAGGGTCGCCGATGCGTACCGAGTATTTTGGGGTGATTTTTCCCAGTCTGGTAATGTAGGGGTAGCGATGCCAATGCTGTAACATCAGACAGTCCAAACTTCAACCGCTCACCTTTCATCACAGGTATTTCTTTCATCGGCAGTATCTTTTTTCACACGCAACTATTGGCACTGCACCTAAACTGAACAACGGCCCTATATAGAACCACGGTCATAGAATACTAGAACTCAAGGCCCTATAACCAAAGATATAACTGAACTGAACCGTGTGCGAAATCTTGTGACTGCATTTCGGGGGCCTGGATGTTTACCAGAGTACTTTATATCATCGGGGGGGAGGGGGGGGGGGGGTCCAA